>JAMQGT020009949.1:0-10120 GCA_024447675.2 Pterophyllum scalare
GGACTGTCCTGGAGTTCTGCAGTTTTGGGGTCCTCCTTCCTGCCTGCACAGCGGCCAGCCGTGACACATGTAGTTTATAGAATATGAGGCATTACTGCAGATTAAACAGAGGATGAAATGTTTGCAATGAGCTCAGCCTTTAACATGTTCAGCAGTAATGCTGAGCCATATAACACTGATGGGGAATCATTATTTTTAGTCTTATTAATTGATGTAAAATTTGCCAAAAATACAGTTTTCTGTGTAGGGAGTTGTTCTAAAGGAATCCTCCACTACTGCCCATTGTCAGCTAGTAGTTAAGAATCTTTGGTAATGTAGAAGATGTTCATTTAAATATATAAGTAATAATATTTTACAGTTCTTCAGCCACGAACGAGTGCAGAAAGGTGAAGATGTCCACATAGAGTCCAGCAGGCAGCAGGAGGCTGTCAGCATATTTAAAAGAATAAAAAGATAGGCGGCAAAAGACTGTGTGTTTTCATGCAGTCCAATTCATGTTCACTCGATTAAAACGTGGAAGAAGATAGCAAATGTATATACCGTAAGTCAGTTTACTGGATATTAATTTAGCCAATTACTAGGCTTAAAAATAATTTAATAAAATACAAGGTTTGCTGTGCCTTTGCTGGAGTTTTTTTTTAATTTCCTAAAAATATGACTTTCAGATACTGTTTTTTAGGCCTGACACTTCTTTGTTTGTCCTCCACTTGTCCCACTGGACACCATGCTGAGATGTCCCAAGCTCTTGGGAATCACCTTGTTGTTGAAAAAATACAATTTTATTTTTGTCAAACTACATTATCTTCATTTATTAAGCTAAAAGAGTGTGTGCGTGTGTGTGCGTGCCTCTGTGTGTGTGTGTGTGTGTGTGTTCAGCAGCAATCGTTACTTTTTTCAGTAATGAGTAATCTAACGCGTGACAATTTGCAATCCAGTAATCAGATTAAAGTAACTTATCCAAGTCACTGTGCGTTACTATTATTGTCATTTTCCTCAGTAAAAAGATATATTTTTGCGTCTTGTGGAGTGACGTCTGGCCAATGCGACAATTAAGTCCCGTTTTCAGCATAAGGACAATAACAGCACACAGGGACACAAACGTAAACAATGGAGGGAGGAGAGAGATGCATGTTTTCTGTACAAACTCGGTGCAAAACCAGTAAGTGGGGGAGAGTTGAAGAAGTTGGGCGGACAGTATGTAGTAAAGCAGGGGTGTCAAACTCAGTCATAGGACGGGCCAAAATTGAAGACACAGTCTGAGTCGCGGGCCAAACAGGATTAAAAATAATAATTTTAATCAGAAATATGAATTGGAATGGCCAGAATATAGCAACTTTTTCCCTCAACAAATTAAATAAAATATATTTTATTCAAAAATAAAATCAGAAATAATGAATATATTTCAAGCTGTTGAAAATTTGCAAATTTTTCAAGTTAAATCTGTGATGTGAATTTCTACGCTTCACGGTCAGAAAATGCTGCATAAACTGCACAGTGCATACAACTTATGAGCAAAAAGCGCAGCTGCAAACACAGCTGATTTTTTTTTTCAGATTTTTTTTTTTGGGGGGGGGCATTCACACGCATGATCATGTCCTTGAAGCTGCAGGGACATATTAAGATGCTTCATTATATTGCACAGAAAGGCCAACTCACAATGCCACCCTTCAGCTCTCCTGAGTCTTCTGCCTACACAGACAGACCAACGTCTGTGTAGGTTCTCAGTGATCCAGGTCATAGTAGTCTCTGGAGCTTGGTGCATGTGATTATGCACATGAACAATAGAGGGACTAGCAGACTAACAGACTAGCAGTTCATGATAATGTTCATGATAAGATGGTATAGTCAGCCATGGTTGCCAGGATACCAGTTCATACAGGTCACAACAAGGGGTGGGGGTGAAGAGGATCTGTTTACATAACATCTCCAGGAGACGATTTAGATGGACAGCCATCCAAGGCTGCCTGGGAGCCAAATTCCAAATACTGCAATTGTTTTGGTTCAGGCTGTCACAACTATTGCTGACAGACCTTACAGTTTTCTGGTTACCTCTCAGAAATCCAATCATCCGAATTTGTTTCTACTCCGCCACGTACAACAGACACTCCAACACTCCTCCAGATGTAATCCACTTTGATTCAGCTCTACTGAGTCTGATTGAGTTCATACTGTTTCTGCATCCCTCATTGGCAGCCTTACTAGGGCCTGAACAGCTGCCCAGAAACCAGGTATCCAATTCAGAAAAAATCCTGGCATCAATATATATGCCACGCCCACACAGTGCAGCCAGGAACGTTATCTTCCATCCCCACGGGAATCCATAACATGGCCAGGTATGTAGTCGGGCGAGAGGAAAGAGGGTTCCCCTTCTCCCAATCTCCTCATGATGAGAATTTGATCATCAGTAGTGTTGAGAGACCCGCTGATCAGATCCATAATTTAAATTCCAGTTCGGGGATGTTGTAAAGGGACGCTCTAAGCAGTGAAGCAGCAAAAAGCAGGGGTAGATAGGGAAGGTTGGGGAGAAGAGAAAAATGCATCCATCTCCACTGAGAGCAAAAAGAAAAAAAAAAGCTGCATACTCCTTGTATAAGACAAAGCAATCAATTACAGGCACTATTAGCTCCACTCTTTGAAGAACATTTATTTATACATATGCACATATTCAGAGTATTCACATATATTCAGAGTAAACGATGTTTCAGAGAGACACAAACAGATAAGAGTTTAAAAATTCCTCAGATTGTTCAGTCTTTGATTCATCCCTCCTCATTTTTAAATTTCAACAAAGGTTTCCCTTTGGCTATAGTTTTGGGTCCCAGAGTGCTGTTCTGTCATTGAACTCAAAGTGCATACTCGCAGAATGAAGTTCAGTGCATTTATTTACAGTTATGAAATAACAAAAAAGTCTTGGAATTATGCAAAGCAGTTACAGAGGTTTGAGGCCTCCAATGAAAACTGGTCCAAAGTCTCCACAAAACCGGCCACTAAGCAATAAATAAGCAATAAAAGTTGATTCTCCACACAATCCCTCACCAGGATTTTCTCCCTTAGGTTGCTCACGAGCACGAGCTCTGGGTCTCCAGCACAGAAGGGAACAGAAGTTCAGTAGAGATCGCAGAACACAGGCAGACAAACATGTGTGTTAAACATCCCAGCCAGAGATGGCAAAAGTACAGACATCCTGTACTTAAGTAGAAATACAGATATTTGTGTTAAAAATTACTCTAGTAAAAATTGAAGTACTGATTCAAATTCTTTACTCAAGTAAAAGGAAAAAAAGTACAGGCTCTGAAATGTACTCAAAGTAAGAAAGTAAAAGTAGCTTTTTGGAGGATGTTTCTACCACCTATTTGTGGTACCTCATGCTATATTAATGTAAAATAAGTCAATATTATTACATGAGAATGCAAACTTTATTTCAATTTAAATTCTAACTTTAATGAATGCACTCGTGTTGAACACTGCTCTATAAGACACGAACAGAGAAAAAGAAAAAGAATTTTAAATTTTATTTTCTGTTACTTTCACCTAAATGCTGGGATTCAGGGGACCCTAACATCGGCTGCAGTGGCTCAGCGTGGGGAAAAGAATCACAATAATTTCTATTGTGAGCTCCAGTAGACTGCTTTGTGTGCAGGCTGTGATCAGCTGCTGCTGCTCTGAGGTTTACTGCCCTTTGTGGATTACACAACTGAATTCAACAAGATGTAACCCAGTATTTCACAAGCTATCCTAGCTGATTTCCATCCCCTACACTGACAGTATGCTGTCTTTACACTATCCAGTATACAGTTGGCATGAAGGTGGAATTCAGCGAATGAATCTAAGCTTCAGCTTCATCAGCTTAAATTCAAACTCATCTCTGCTACACTTGTTGCAACCTAACATTGACCACGAACACCACAGCCATGTGCACCAGTCCAACACAGAGCTCTACTGTGAATTCGCCACAGTACGAGCAAACTAACCTGTTTATCCTGCACTAAACTGCAGTATTTTCATGCAACCTTTGAATAACACAAAGTTAGTGTACCTCAGTTTGTTTTGCAGGATGTTTCACAATATGAAAAACTGAACTTTACATCATACATTAGATCCAAGATTGGATCTCTAGAACTTACTCTTTCTTTTCTCTTCCTGGAAACACAGCAGCTGGACCTTTAGCTTGCAGACACACTGTGTGACAAACTGCAGACACTTTGCGTGTTTGCTGATATCTATCCATCCATTCTTCTCTGCTTATCCTGTTCAGGGTCACAGGAGCACTGTCATAGGGCTAGAGTAGTGTTGTGCAATACTGCAAGATTTGGTATCGATCCGATACCAAGTAAATACAGGGCCAGTATTACCGATACTGATACCTATACCGATACTTCTTAATAATTATGAAGAATTTTTTGCGTTTTGTGATTTTTTTTTCCTTCTGGATAATTAATTAGTTGAAACCCAGGATAGAATTGGGCAAAGTTTATATGTAAATAGAAAACACTTAATCAAAATAGAAGTTTTTGTACCATTCATATACTGTGGCATCGCCACATTTTCTAACTATTTGAAAAGCGTACGCTGGGTGTTACCCCCCTGTCGTACGCTTTGTATGCTCTGGAAAATGTCAATTTTTGTGAAGCGTCCCTTAGCTTAACTTTACCTGCAGTTGGTCCTGGAGAAGGGTCATAAAAAAATCCTTCATATGCTCAGCCCTGGAGTAACATCAACTACCGGGACAGGTAACTAACTCACCTCACTAGAATAAATGCTTGAGGGGCTCTTTTTTTTTTCAACTTTTAAACCTTTAGCTCTTCAGACTATGTTAGCGAATATGCTTGTACCTATTGTGTTATAAGCTTTCAGGCCCCTCATCTGCTGGAACCAGCTCCCAGCTTGGATTCGGGAGACAGACACCCCTCTCTATTTTCAAAATTAGGCTTAAAACTTTCCTTTATGATCAAGCTTATAGTTAGGGCTGGATCAGACAACCCTGAACCACCCCTTAGTTATGCTGCTATAGGCCTAGGCTGCTGAGGGGGGTCCCATAATGCACTGTTTCTTCTCATTCACCTTTATTTACTTGTTTATACTTCACTCTGTACTTAATCATTATTATTAATCTCTGGCTCTCTTCCACAGCATGTCTTTTGTCCTGTCTCTCTCCACTCAGCCCCAACCGGTCGCAGCAGATGACTGCCCCTCCCTGAGCCTGGTTCTGCTGGAGGTTTCTTCCTGTTAAAAGGGAGTTTTTCCTTCCCACCGTCGCCAAGTGCTTGCTCATAGGGGGTCGTTTTGACTGTTGGGTTTTCTCTGTGTTATTGTAGGGTCTTTACCCACAATACAAAGCGCCTTGAGGCGACTGTTTGTTGTGATTTGGCGCTATATAAATAAAATTGAATTGAATTGAATTGAATTGAATTAAGCTAACCCCTCCACAATCTCCCATTTCTGAATAAAAATGGCAAATGAAGCAGTTAGCTTCATTATCTTCTGCCAGGATAATTTAATTGAACAGGTAACTCCATAAAGGAAGTATATTTGACAGAATAGTTTACACTGCTTAGCTTAGAGAAGCCCTCCCTCTGCTTTCTATGTGACAGCAGCCAGCAAAACACACACACACACACAATTCTTTAACAGCAGGGGCATAGTGAGCACGATTATCACTCATTATCGTACCTTTTTATCAGCACGCACAGGGCCGGGGATGAAGCCGGAAGGGTGACCGCTGTGAGGAAGCCATTTACAGTTACACACAGATCAGTGGATTCTGACCTCTTACACCTGTACCACAATGTGGGAACTAAAACAGGGCCGGACACCGTGATGAAGAACAGCGGGATGGAACTACTTGTGTGAAAGAAAACAAAAACACAGTAATGAATGGGGCAAAAAATAAATCAATATCAACAATATTGGACTGTTTTTATTTAAATTTGGCTTGAAAGTTCAATCTTATGGGATTAGGGAGGCATTGTGAAGCATCTAGAGCTAGTATTGATCGGAATAAGACTGACCTATTATACTGAATTCTGTGTTATTCTGTGCTTAGTGCATAATTTGTGGAAGCTAAGGGGTCAGAAGTTTGGATTAATGCCTGCACCAGCATCAGTCGTCCGCTCTGCCACAAAGTGTGGTCAAGTGGCTTGTTGTGCTCTCTCTCTTTTGTAGCTTTTGTGTCTGTTTTAACACTTGTTGAGAAACTTGTGCTGACAATGACAACATGTTGTTGTCAGTGCAGTTTACATCATGAACCTCAAAGCTAGCAGAAATGACACAAGTGGAAATAAATTAGTAGACTAACTATTTTGATGTTTATTTATAGTACTGTGCAAAAAGTCTCACAGCACCCCTTCATTTCTTTATATTTTGCAAGGAAAATGGTAAATAGTTGCAGTGATGTATTGAAATATGCAAACATACAAAGAAATACAGTATATAAGTCAAAAACAGAGTTCGTACAATTCCAGCGAGCTTGGAATTGAATATTTGGTATGACCACCTTTATTCTTCAGCACAGCCTGAACTCTCTTAGGCAGCATTCATGTCTTTTCTTTAAGTAGTCTTAAGGAATAGTTCTCCAGGCTTCTTGAAGGACATTGGCTGTCTTTTGTTCCATTGTGTGTTTTTCTGTCCATGTATGCTTTTACTGCTTTGGGAGTGTGTTTGGGATCATTGTCATGCTGAAAAATTAAGCCCCTGCCAAACAGACACTTTTCAGATGGTACTCTTTGTGGTAGATGCAAAATATGATGATGCTTTCCTGAGTTCATAATTCCCAACATAACAGTTCCAAACCATGACAGAGCCTTCACTGTGTTTTACCTTTTATTTCCCTTCCTCAAGAATGGCTTCTTGACAGCTGCCCTTCCACTGAGACTATTTCTCCAATGAGGCTTCAGTGAACAGTAGATGGATCAGCTGAAGGGCCAGATGCATCTCTCAGGTCCTGTGTCAGGTCCTTGCTGGATTTTTTCCCTATTAAAGACTTGACTTTCAGATACTGTTTATCTGCTGCAGACAGTTTTTTGGCCTGTCACTTCTACTTTTGTCCAGCACTTGTCCAGGTTCCTCTGATT
The DNA here is from genome assembly GCA_024447675.2 of Pterophyllum scalare. Taxonomy (NCBI): domain Eukaryota; kingdom Metazoa; phylum Chordata; class Actinopteri; order Cichliformes; family Cichlidae; genus Pterophyllum; species Pterophyllum scalare. Next base: position 7,071 of record JAMQGT020009949.1, read on the forward strand.
TTTTTTTAAGGACATAGTGCACACCATGCCAAGATATCCCGGGTTCTCGGCTAATACTTTTTTGGGAATCAATAATACTAATTTATTCCCTCTCAAAGTGTGTTATCATTGGTATTTTTCATAGATTCAGCCAAAGAAATGGGAATAAATGATGGGGTTTTGTGACAGGCTGCTAGTAACAAAGACACAATTTAAAATTGGCCTTTTGCTAAGTTTTCTGTTATATGTAGACCCTTGAATTAGGTGCCTTTTTAATGCTTGAATGATTCATAGGTCAATGTTAAGTGACAAAGAAAAAAACAATCTGAAAATAATCAGAACCTTTGCACAAGATTACAAGGCAAGTAAAGCCTGGCTCCTTGGAAGCAAACCATAAAGAAATAAGGACTGGCTCATGAATTTTGCACAGCTCTATATTTCTCTTGATCAATCCAGCCATCTCACACAGTAATATCAAATACCTTAAGGTACTGATGTATCAGAACCAGAAAGATTTGGACACCTTAAGACAAACCAAGCAAACCAAAAAAGCAAACATATAAACGGATTAGGCACGTGGGCAAACAATTATGAATAGATCGTCGATACCATACAAAACTCTTTGGAGACTAGATCTCTGGGCCTTTTTCAAAGTCCTAGCCTTGTGCAGATGAGAAGGATGGGTCAAAGCATTGTCTGCAGGTTTACTAAACACTTTGTAAATATGGTACATTCTAATGACCATAAGTGACCTGAGAAGGAGAAGGTGAAGATTGATTTAATAAAAAAAAACCCCACCAATAATAAAAACTTATTTTAACTCTATAAAAAGTGGCACACTCAGAGTTATAACATACATCAAAGTGTTTATGCTGTTATTTCCTTCGCATAAGAACAAGAAAAGTCCATTTGACAAACTGTCAGCGGCCTGCTCATTGGGCTCTGATGGCATTTGGTCCCTTCACCCCTCCCCCACCCATGCCTCCTCTAGCAAACACACTCACACATGCTCTGTGTAGGTTGAGGCTGCAGATATCAAGCTGCTCATAAAATCTTGAAGCACAGCCTGTCTCATGTCAGTGAGCTGGTGGATGTATAATTGCATAATGAAAAATGGAAGCCCACACAGCTGTAGCTGCCATGTGAGGTGTTGCGATGGAGCAGCCGGGGAGATACGACGATGAGTCAGACAGAGAGTCTGTAGTCACAGGAGGTTTATCAGCACAACACCTTGCTGCTCTACAGATTTCCTCTGTTTGTGTGCGCTTTCTAGGTGCCCTGGTGTCAAGCATATCCAAGCAGACATCTAAAAGATACTGAAAGATATACACCATCTACAAACCCGGCCTGTCAGATTGACTGCATTATGATGGAATACAGTAATACGAGTGCCTCCATGAATGTGAGAATTAGCATTCACGAATCAAAGGCTTTTTTTGTTTCCTCGGGGTATCCATTATTCTTTTTTGAAATAAACACGCTACCGATTTACACAGCCAAGATTGATGCCGTTCATAAGAACCCATACAATGATGACAAATATTAGAGCTGACAGTCTGTACATCCACAAAAACATCATTACAATCCATTTGTATTTCGAATTTTCCTCTGTTACACTTACAGCATGTGGAAGTAATCAGGGGACATTTCACAGTGTCAGGGAACAGTGTAGCATCAAGTCATTTGTCACAAGAAACTTTGTTGAAGCACACAGACATAAGCACGGACACAATGGCTGGCTTCGTGTCAGCTAGAAGCTGCGAGCAGTAAATTGCTCTCTTTTGTTTTGTTGTTTTTTTCCTCCGTGGAGAAATAAAAGCTGCAAACTGTGAGCTTGTCCATGGGGAGAAAATTAAATTAGCAAAAACACGTTTTCACATTAGAGCTAAGAAATATGCAGCTGTTTGGATTTTGGTTTTCAATTATCCTGTTTAAAAAATATTGTTACTCCTACTCGTGTCCTTTTTTCTTTCTTTTTTCTTTTAATAAATTACCTTCTTCTATCAACCTGACTTAAAGATACTACTGTATGTGAAAGCCCTTTAGTTTTGCACCAGTGTTTCTCCAAACTTTCTGTTCAGAATAAGACACACGATAGTTTTCATTGCCATCAGTATCTCACTGCTTCCGTGAGACTATAGATTAGCACCTTCCCTCTTTAATATTAATGCTACAGTCACACTGGGGAAAGCAGTGATTGGAGACCAAGGCATGACCAAAATTATTGCGACTGTGTGCAATGAACTTGCGATCTTGTTGCTTTTGATATGGTTGCTTTAAAGATTAGGACCAGGTTTGCGACCACTTGCTGCCACTTGCTGCCATCTTCAAAGTGACTTTGGTGAGTCAGGATGGCAAAAATAATAATAATAATAATAATAATAATAATAACAAGTGAGTTTGCAGTTGAACGGGGTCAAGTTGGAGATAACTGTTTGTAACGATATGGCAAATAACTGTGAAAATCTGCAAAAATTGGGAATCAGTTGCTGTCTTCATGCACCAAAACTGACCTTAAACAGAATTTTACATTAACTACTTACGTTCAGAGTCCAGTCAGAAGCTCAAAGATTTGAAACAAAAATCAGATTTAACCACAAAATGTCCCAAGTACCAGAATACAACCAGTTCGTAACCAGTTGAGTTGAGTCCTCCAACGCAAAGGAAGACGTAGATCAATCTGAGATCGACTTAAGGTGTTTGAAATCTGTCTACATTCATAAATTAAACAGCAGTTGTTTGCAAACCTTCGCCAATCTGGCTGAGAGTGACTGCGGTTCACGTCAGACCGCTGCCAGTGCCTTACACTCAACTTCCTGTTTTCCAAGTGCTTGAACAGGCTGACAAACTGCCAGACAGCACATGTTGTGTAAATGTGTATGTTTAGTTATGTTCCTATTTTTGTGTGTGAGTTTTTATGAGGCTTGATCTTTTGCAAGAGAGCAAGTGAGGTCAAGGGTAGATTAACTTGCTTATGCAATGACAAGCTTTTGCAAGACATTTTTAAGGTCAGATTTGCAACTGAAAAGGGGAGGGGAGCAATACGTAACTGAACCAAGGCACCATGACAA
>JAMQGT020009950.1:0-74683 GCA_024447675.2 Pterophyllum scalare
AGAATATTTCATTCATTCAGATCTAGGATGTGTTATTTGAGTGTTCCCTTTATTTTTTTTGAGCAGTGTATTTTGGTAGCCATTGGTCTGGTGAGTATGGTTTAGTTTAGTTTGCAGAGAAGGAACCAAGATGCTGTCCCAGTTTGATCCACTGTCTGTGGAGTCTTCTCCTAGCTCTAAGCTTGATGCTCAGCTGAGGGTACATCTAGCACAGCTTCAGCTAGAGAGGAGTGTAAGTAGGAGTTCCAGCTCAAAGAGAGATTTTGAACTTAAGCATTTGGAGGCAGGTGGAGGTGGAGTTGAAAAGGTGGGAGACAACCAGCAGCTTGAACTTCAGCAAGGTTCCCTTTGTATTCCTGCTGCTCCACAATCTGCCTCAATGTTTTACGGAAGTGAGAATAATTGTCTGGACCCAATGTTACTGAGGTGGAGCCTTGTGGCTAATTTAGACTTCTGCATTGTCTTTGTAGAACCTACGACATAACCAACATTTATGCTGTGTCAGAAACAAATAAAATGCTAGGACCTTTCTCCTGGGTCCCCTGCTCTTTGTTGTGGTCTTTTTTTCCTCAGTGGCAAACATTTGTCCCTCAAGTTTTTCCACTTCCTCATACATTCCCTCACATTCATTCCAATAGTTTCAGCAATCTCAGGAATTTTCTGACATTTGTGAGTCCTTATATTGAGGCTATGATTGTTACTCTCTCACTGATAAATTAAACACCTGTGGCAAAATAATATCTGGAAATGCACAGGACGTCACACATTTTCATGAAGGTGCTCATCAGGTTATGAGGTAGGGTCTCATAGGGGTCTGCTGTTACGATGTACGTATGGTGTAGATTTAACACGGAGGTATAAATCCCGTTACGTTGAGGTCTTTGAGCAGGAAGGAGAATAACAAGAGAATAATCTACTACTTTCTCTTGTTCCACAGCAGAGATGAAACAGCATCTGGCAAAACATCTGCTTTGACAGTTTCATCGACTGACCAAATATCATGAAGGACAATATATTTATATATTTATTGAAGTGATGATGGTAAATGGAACTGCTTTGTCAAACAGACAGGTGGAACCTGACAGAATGACTGTGAAGAGAGTCTCTAGTTAATTGTCAGTGACAGGCATTCGATGACAATAGACTGTCTACCAAAGATGGAAGTTGATGTCATGATGTCACCCATTACTACCATTTCAGCCCTCAACTTTGACATTTTGTCCAGCACCTCACTTTTTTTTAAAATCAAACATAAAAAGTGAGGGTTGGACACTTTTACAGCAGCAACCTTTTAGTCACAAGAAAACCACATCCTACTTCATCTGTTTTACTCTAAATGGGTTTACAAAAATAACATCCTTATGTATTAAATAAAACTTAAAACTAGTGATTATGACCAAAAAGAGTCTGATAAGTAAACACAATTAGACTTCTATCTATAACCAGAGGAGTCAACCCCTGCTGATAATTCAGGTTTAAATGTTGGCTTTATTTTCAAACCCTATGACCATCTTTAATATGCAGTCTACATTATATTGCCAAAAGTATTTGCTCATCTGCCCTCCTCACATGCATATGAACTTAAGTGTCATCGCATTCTTAATCCATAGGGTTTAATATGATGTAGACCCACCCTTTGCAGCTATAACAACTTCAACTCTTCTGGGACAACTTTCCACAAGGTTTAGGTGTTTATGGGAATTTTTGACCATTATTCCAGAAGCACATTTGTGAGGTCAGAAACTGATGTTGGACATGTTCTCTTAGAAATGTTTGTAGAAGCAGTCTGCATGCCTAGGTGCTTGGTTTTATACATCTGTGGCCATGGAAGTGATTGAAAGGGATTGGAACAACTGCATTCAGTGATGGGTGAGTGAATACTTTTGGGAATATAGTGTATATCTTTGAGTTTACTGTACTGTGGTATCAGTCATGTGTTTGGCATTTGATCCAGACCAGACTGTTTTTATTTGACTGCCTGAAGCCTTTTAGTCAAGTAAGACCTAAAGGTTAAAAAAAAAAAAACGGCTTTGATCAGGTTAAAACCTGCTGCAATAAAGTGTTCAATTAAGAGTCTGCACAGGGTGTGCATTGCAGAGCTTTTTCAAACACTTTGCAAATTTAATGTGAATCAGGATGATGAAAACTATGCACAGAATAAGACCAGGAGTTTAGTAGTATTTTTGTTTTGACAAGTATGTTTTGAGGAATGTTAATACTTTCCTCACTGCAACCCATTTTATGTCTGTCACAGATTAGCGATTGAAGCTACAAAGCGAGACTAACAAGCAAGGCATCTTGTCTTAAAGTGAGATCAGACAAAGAAAACTGAACTGAGCTGATTCCCTCTGATGAACACATCCTGCTCTGAGGGGAACACAACTATCCTCCTCACAAACATGTTCCTGCTGACTTTTTTTTTTTTGGTATAATGAGAGTTTCACTTCAACTGATCTGTCAACATTTTTACTCTGCTGACAAAAGAGTAAGTATAGAATCTCTGTTCAACCTTGAAATAAAAGTAAAAATCACTTTTTTTTTCTTTTTTGTTTGCTGTGTGTACTCTCCCCTCACTCCAACCAGTTGCCCTCTCCCAGTCAGGCTGTGTCAGTGATTTCTTCCTGCTAAAAGTGAATAAAATTGAGTTAACCAATAGATCTTGAATGACTTCAATCGGAGTCCAGAGTGGACTGTGGTCAGTATCAACTGCAGAGGCCCATGCTCACAATACACACACACCCATTATGCTACAAGTCAATGCAGGGTGTCTGTCTCCCGAATACAAACTGGGAGCTGGTTCCACAGGAGAGGGGCCTGAAAGCTGAAGGCTCTGCCTCTCATTCTACTCTTAAGTATCCTAGGAACCACAAGTAAGCCAGCAGTCTGAGAGCAAAGTGCTCTATTGGGGTGATACGGTACTATGAGGTCTTTAAGATAACATGGGGCCTGATTATTCAAGATTTTGTATGTAAAAAGGAAATTAAATTCAGTGCTGGATTTAACAGGGAGCCAATGAAGTGAAGCCAATATGGGTAGAAATATGCTCTCTCTTTCTAGTCCCTGTCAGTACTCTAGCTGCAGCATTTTGGATCAGCTGAAGGATTTTCAGGGAGCTTTTAGGACATCCTGATAATAATGAATTACAATAGTCCAGCCTAGAAGCAATAAATGCATGAACTGGCTTTTCATATCATTCTGAGACAGGATGCTTCTAATTTTAGAGATATTGCACAAATTTAAAGAAAAAAAAAACAGTCCTACATCTTTGTTTAATATGTGCGTTGAAGGACATATCCTAGTCAAAAATGACACCAAGATTCCTCACAGTGTTACTGGAGGCCAGGGTAATGCCATCCAGAGTAAGTATCTGGTTAGACACCCCGTTTTTATGGTTTGTAGGACCGAGCACAGTAACCTCAGTTTTACCTGAATTTAGAAGTGGGAAATTAGCGGTCATCCAGGTCTTTATGTTTTTAAGACATTCCTGCAGTTTAAGTAATTGGTGTGTGTCATCTGGCTTCATGGATAGATAAAGCTGGGTATTATCTGCATAACAATGAAAATGTATGTGCATGCATGTGAAGTGTAAACAGAATTGGTCCTAGCATGGAACCCTGTGGAACTCCATAATTAACCTTAGTGTGCGAAGACTCCCCATTTACATGAAAATTGGAGTCTATTAGATAAATATGATTCAAACCTGCAGCGCAGTACCTTTAATACTTACAGTATGCTCTAATATCTGTAATAAAATATTATGGTCAACAGTATCGAACGCTGCACTGAGGTCTAGCAGGAAAAGCTAGAGTGGACAAAGCTAAGTGTTAGGCTTTCAAATGAAACTGTCTGGGTCTTTGGTTGATGAATAAGCTGGAGTAGAAGATTGCTGCTACTCCTCGGCCTCTGAATTGAGGATTCTGACAGTTAGCGTGACTTAGGCGTGTTGATTCATTTCACTCATCCTGCTGTAACCAGGGTACTATAAGACAGAATAACTCAATATGTTGATCAATTATTAAATGGAGTTTTGTGGGATGAAAGGAGGAGAGAAGCTGCAGAGAAGTGTCTAAGACTGCAACTCTGCTTTCTGGTCTCAAACCTGGACAGTCGAGTTTTGAGGGGTTAAATAAATGCAGTCAGATTTCTAGAAATGAGAGTTGCTCCATCCAAAGTGGGATGGATGACATCTCTTCTAACAAGACCAGGTTTTCGCAAGTAAGTTTCTCAATTATCTATAAAGCCCACATGTTTTTTTGGACACCATTCAGACGGCCAGCAATTTAAGGAGAACACACACCCACATAGACTACTTAAAGAAATTACAGGAAAACTTTCCTAAGAGTGTTCAGCCCGCTTAACTGAATAAAGGTGGTCATACCAAATATTGACTTTCAAGCTTCTTAGAATTGTACAAACACTGTTTTTGTCTTACATACTGTATTTCCATGTATGTTTGCACATTTCATAAAAATTTCTGCACCGTTTACCCATTTTTCTAGCAAAACACAAAGAAATGACAAGTGGCTCAAGACCTTTACACAGTACTGTATATGGGGCGGGCATCAATAGCTTCAACCAATATGCAGCTATTCTCATCTTTGCATAATTACTGATGATCATTAACTTTCAGCTACACCCTTTAGGAGTCACAGTGAATTATCTACCTCCATCTCATCCTATTCCTAGCAACCTCTTCTGTCACACCAACCCTCAGCACGTTCTCCATCAATCCATCCATCCTCTGAATACGCCTTCCTCCTTAGTATCAAAATCTCATTTATCCAAGGCTTGGGACTAGCACTAGGAGCACACTGACTTGGTTATCTTCACATTATTACTTATAATTGCTCCATTTTAGCAGTCTCAAACAAGAGAAAGTCTTCATGTATTTTTAAAGGCACAGTTTTTATTATTTTTATAACAAAATAAACTCCTAGTTTAAATTATACTGGAAAAACAAAATCAACAAATAAAAAAACAACAAATAAAAAAATCTCACAACACCCCAACCCTCCAGCTGTGCAGAGCATGACAGATGGAACTTTTTTTTGTGTGTGTCCACTAACACAAGTGTACAAAGTTTTCCTCACTGGATACAAATTAAATTAACTGGAAACTAATCTGACTGAAAGCTGCATAAAAGATGAAAAGATACTCAACACAGTGGGATTAAACATTGTGTTGATGCAAAATAGCAGGCACTTCAGGCTCTGTGATGTCAATTCAAAACATCCGTGACCAAAAAGAGGTTTGGTCCCAATAGCTGGGGTGCTGTTTATTTAGCTTCCTGAAATCCCTCTGAGAATTCAGTCATGGACGTTTTCTGCTGATCAAGTACTGAGAGTAATTTGCATTTTCAGGCATGCCTTGTTTGCGGCTCCACTTGATAGAGGTCTCACATTTGACGACACCTGAGACCTCTATCAAGTGAAAACATCTTCTGACAGTATGTATGACTTGTCAGAAAATGTACATACATACAAAAAAATATGAATATCTGGAGGCGTTGCATAATAAATGAGGAGTGTTATGTTAAATGAACTGAGTTCATATCAACATGCAAAAGTAATTCAGTGACTGAAGCTTTCTGCTGAAAGCTCATGCAGCTGTGCAGTCTGCTGATTCCACGAGAAGAAAAAAAAAAAACCCAGAATGTAACATGATGGCTTTTGAAGCGAAAACATGTATATCAGAGTGACAGTGCACCAAAGCGCGTTATGACTGCATGAGCAGATGCAGCTTCCATTGGATGATTTCAGAGTTCACGGTCCACAGGAACTCAGTCAGTCCTCCAGTGAGCATCTCCTCCATAGGAACAAACTGCAGCACCTGTCTGTCACCTCCCGAAGGCTCATTTTTACCTTCCTCATCTCTTAACAGCTGACTCATGCTCTTCTGTACATCACTGAGAACTAGGAGCATTTGGGCAGCAGCTTCAGGACAGAAACCAACACATACCAGCACCGTCCCAACCACTCCAGAGGGAGGAGGGCACCTGAAGGAGACGGAGCGAAAACATGCGTGCAGGCAGAGTATGACAGCTGCCGTGACACGGGTGAGAGCAGAAAGCACAGGCAGCAGCAGGGCATCCCCAGAGCTCAAGCTCTGCAAGGCAAACATAACACACCTTAAGAGCTGCTGCTGGTACAGCGGCTCTCCATCATGCAGGAAGACAGAGCCTCTTTCCGGAAATGAAGGCTCCGTGGAAAATATTAACACTAAATCCCCAAATTGACTCTCAGAGACCCCCCAAACTGAGCGGCTGCCAAACACCAGACACCGTTTCTTCTTTTTGCACCCTGAACTGCCAGCTTTAAAGGCACAGCGGCCTGCAACCTCAGACAAGATGGCGGACGTGCAAACCACGTGGCAAGAGTCACAAGGAGGCACACAGGTCCAGTCTACAGCTGTGTCCATCAGGGCTTCATTCAAGTGGTTTAACAACCCTCCATCACAGAACGGAGAGTTTCTGACTGCAGGCAGAGCAGCTGCCACAATAGTGTACCACGAATCCACATGACACTTGGACAGTGGTCCCTCCAGCATGCAGTCTTTCCCACTGTCCTCAGTCCAGTGTCTCTGTATCCAGGTGGCATGACAACCCCTCTGAATACGTTCCCTCCAGCTCAGGGTCTGCAATTCCCGCCGCTCATTGAAGGATCCTGCTTGCTTCTTCTGTCCCAGAGGTCGTCCGGCTGACACGCTGCAGCAGGCGGGACTCACTGTGTTACGAGAAATCCATTGGCTTCGTGGGAGAAAGCACACCTGCACACAGAAAGATGTGATCAAATTCAGATTTAGACTGCCAAGTACTGCTTATTATATATCTAATACCTAATATTGTAGGCACTTTTGACTTTTATAAATTTGTTTTAAAAAGCAAATTTTAAAATAATGGGGAAAACTATGTTTTATACATGTCTAGAGCTTGAATGTGTGAACACTCACGGGTCTTCTGTGAGCTGGCTCTGAAGTTCACACATTCCCATCTACCTCAGTAAGTCTGACAAAGTAGTAAATGTTGCGAAACAGCATGATAAAAATGAATACACACAATTTTTTGTCCTCTCCTTAACTTTTCTTTTCTTGCACAGTTTTGTATCACTGCAGGAATTCCCTTTGGGGACAATGAAGCTCCAGTTGAAGTGTGTGCACTCCCAAGCAGACTGAAAAATGAAGTGCCAAGAACTGAAGTTTTCTAACGACCACTCGAGGCTGGCTCCCCACAGACTCCCACATTGAGATGTCCAAATTTACAGCATTCAAAAGCATGTTTACAGCCTGATTTTGGCCTCTATGTGTTAGGGATGCACTGATTCATCTTTTTTTGAGCATCAGGGTTAAATTAAAATGCTGTATTCCTCACTCTGAGTAAAAAACTGGGAATCATTCCTTCATGTGGATACTGACAACAGGGAATTAAAAAAAAAAAAATATATATATATATATATATATATATATATATATATATATATATATATATCAAATTATATATATATATATATATATATATATATATATATATATATATATATATATATATATATATATATATATATCAAATATATATATATATATATATATATATATATATATATATATATATATATATATATATATATATACACATTCAGCCAATATTTTTGCACTTGTCTCATTCCAGGTAAGTTTGAGAGTCAATTGCCTGCTGCATACTGCTGTCACGTGCAATCACTCAGGTTTCTCCTTTCCCTGCTCTCACTGTGAGTGCACCAGCTCGCACACACACATCTCTCACATGTTGACTGGAGCGAAGGGAGAGGTGAAGTGAAATAAAATTAATTGGTTGAAGATGTTATGTTACCATAAGAGCAATGAAAGGGCGAGTGAAAAAGAAGCCAACAGGAAAGCAGAAAGCATCGTTGTCAGAGTTTTGTAGCACCATCAACTCAGGGGACAGTCATAAATTTCATGAAATTTATCCAACAGTTATCATGATACTTCCCTCAGAACCATAAATGTCAAATACATGGTGGATGCAAGAGGAAAATAATTGAGATTCATCCCCAGGGGTAAATGAATGTTAGACACAACTTCATGGCAATCAATCGTAATATTTGCTTAAGTTTTTTTTGTTGTCCTGACCAAACTGGTAGAACAAATGACCCTCATTACTTTCTCTAGAGCCATGTAAGGCTTGATGATTGAATATTTCAAGAAAGGTTTGAAAGCCATGCTAAATTATAGGCTCAAAAAATTTCTTACAGGGCTCCTAAAGCTCCTGAACAACTACTAACTGGATATTTAGGTTTTTATCACTTCAGCGTTTTCATCTTCCGAAAACATCTTACCTGGAAGCGCTGCAGGTACTCCTGTGCCACACAGTCCCTGATGTGGTTGAGCCTCTGCCTCTGCTCTTCACTCATACCTTCAAACAGTCGCAGGTTCTCTGATATCGTCTCTACCTGAAGTGTGTGGAAGTACGAGTAAACTTCCACATGCTGGTTAATGAATGACTCAGGGATTGCAGAATTCGGGAAAAGTGCTTCTCTGTTGGCCAGATGTGGTCCATAATTACGAATCAGTTTTGAGAGCAGAGGCTTCACAGCTTCCTTGTTGTCATAGTTCAGACACACAACATACACCTCGGAGTTTCCTGCTTTGCTGGTGGCGGGTTTGAAGACGCTGACAAACTGAAAACAGCAGTTTAGCAAGAAGAGCAAGCAGACAGATGAGTGTTCATACAGGGTGAACATTTTTAGTACAAAGGAGCCACCAGGGCTGAGGAGTAGCAGAGCAGCTGTGGCCTCGCAGTAATGCAGTGACGCCACCAGCGCCTCCTGCTCGTCAGGGTTCTCCTGACAGTCAAAGCTTCCATCTGCCGTCACCAAATCAACTCTACGCATGTTGGACACAAAAGTTTGCAGATCCAGCAAATGTTGCTGGATCATGATGTTGCCTGTGTTGTCTGTGCCGAAGAACCACCAGGGCAGCGTGTTAGCGATTAATCGATCATCTGCAATGGTTGTATTTCCCCCGTTGGCCTCGTGGTATGGGTTGAGGGTGTTGGCAGCCCAGTTCCAGTCACAGTATCGTGTGGACTCACTGGTTTTGATGTAGTGGTTGAGAGCAGTAATGAAGGCCCCCGGTGCCTCACAAAGGTGGACTGTGTTCAGCTCTCCATTTTGAAGAGCCTCGTTTGGAAGAAGATTGAAGGCTCGCAGGATTTCATAGAACTTGCACCAGGCCTGAGTGCAGATCTCCGCGTTGGCAGCAGAACGGACGGCACCGATCACCTTGCCGGCCCGATTGGTGGAGTTGGTGTGCTGATGCCACACCTGCACATTTTTGTCACTGAGCTGGTTCTTCACAGCATTCAGCGACACCTTGAGGGCCTGCAGGTGGGAGTGCTGTTCAGCTGGGTACCTGAGAGCAACGTTTGGGTCAGGAATACACCACTCAGACCCACTGGATGGTTTCACATAAGTTCTAACTTTGCTAAAAAGACTTTGCATCTCAGCCAGAGTTTCAGGGTCAGGTGGCACCATGTTGTTAAAAAGCTGCTGCTGCTTGCTGACTTTCCTCCTGGTCCCATTGCCAGAGCTCATCCTCTACACCTCCTGTGGGAAAAAAATATAAGTAGTTGACTGATTAAAAAGCCAATTTGCTTTTTCTGTTTTGATATCTGCTGATTACTGCAGTGAGACTTGCAAATTCAATACTGAGAGTAAAACAACTGGCCCAAAAATCCAAAACCTTCCCTGATTTAAATTTAACTCCTCTCCCATTCAAGATTGTGTTCTTGTGCACCTCTGGGTCATTTTCAGTGCATCTGCTATTTGCTGTGAGCTCTGAGTGGAAATTCTCTCGTCTTGTAATTGTGCATCTGCGATGCATGTTAGATCACTTCCATTGTGTATAAGGAACAACTGTGATCCTTCAACTTGTTTTTCATTTTCGGCAAGTGGATAAAAGCTGCAGGGATGCAAATCTGGGAGTGGTTCAGTTGTTGAGTGAATTTTGTGTTGGTGTGGTCAAAAAATTTTTTTTAGGGCACTCACTGGAAGCTGCCTGCTCATGCCCAGGAAGATTATCTTGTAACGAGAGATGGGGCAAATCTGAATCAAGTAATGCTTTTGATTTTTATGGACCAGTTGCTAGAACTTGTTACTCACACCTCATGCTGAGGTTCACCCCTGCTGATCTTCATTTTAAACAAGACATGCTCGCACGCAGTCTTCCAAAAAAAAAAATGTTGTGCATAGTTGTGCACAGGCTGAATGCTTATTGGTTGAAAAGTGGGCCAGAACAGGCCACTCTGAAACTAATGTGTAGACATCCTGCTGTGGGTGTTGACCTCAACACTGTTCACATAAATTAATATTCTGCTCAATCTGTGATGTACTGTGCATATGATACACTGTAATGGCACACTAAAATAAATTCATCAGCCCATGTAATTATTGAGCCTTTTAATTTATGACATTAAAACAATTTACAGTGACAATTTAACACTAATGTTTTACTCATGAGCACACAATTTAGGTCACAGTGCTGAGCAGGAAGGGGTACTTCTGGCTTGTTTCTTAATTAGTCTGCAGTGACTCAGTGATGAACAACATTCGCTAATCACAGCATATTATTCTGTTGTCATTAATTACACTGATAAGCTGCTGTGTATGAAAGTCAGCTGTTCTGCTCAGTATTTGTAAACACATCAGGTACAATTAACATAAACTGGATGGAAAACCAGCCTGTTACTTTTAGCCTCCACCAGCGATGATGTGATTGATTTGGTTTCTTTGTCTGTTATAAGAATACTCAAGAAGTTACGGATGAATCTGCTTTCTTTTTTTTGGCAGAGATGAGTTTGGCCCAATTTAGACATGATTAATGTTTGCACTCGATCCAGTTCTGGACCTGGATTGGAAACTTTAGAATGATTCTTCACTTAGTGTGAGGGAATTTGCACCTTGGCTTAAGTATCCAGTCTCGGATTGCTCTTGGTTATCTATGCAAGAGACCCAAGAAGAGATTAAGAGATTTGAGGTGCATTCAAAAAATGAATAAAAGAAAAATTAAACAATGCATTAGATATGCAGACATGGTCAATGCAACCTGCTGAAGTTCAAACTGAGCATCAGAATGAGGAAGAAAAGTGACTGAAATTGGTGCCAGACGGGCTGGTCTGAGAATTTCAGAAACTGCTGATCTGCTGGGATTTTCCTACAGAAATATCTCAAAGAATGGTAAGAAAAGAGAGAAAGGAAATATTCAGTGAGCGGCAGTTCTCTGGGTGAAAATGCCTTGCTGATGTCAGAGGAGAATAGCCAGACTGCTTCAAGCTGATAGGAAGGCAACAGTAACTCAAATAACCACTCGTTGCTACTCAAGGTACTCAGAGGAGCATCTCTGATGCGCTACAGCACCAGGAGATCACACCAACTGCCACTCCTGTCAGCTAAGAACAGGAAGCTGAGGCTACAATACACAGGCTCAACAAAATTAAACATTGCCTGGTCTGATGAGTTTCAATTTCTGCTACGACATTCAGATGGTAGGGTCAAAATCTGATGTAAACAACATGAAAGCATGGATCCATCCTGCCTTGTATCAACAGTTCAGGCTTATGGTGGTATAATGATATTTTCACTTTGGGCCCCTTAGTACTAACTAAGCATCATGTAAATGCTACAACCTACCTGAATATTTTTGCTCACCATGTCTATTTCTTTATGGCCACAGTGTACCCATATTCTGATGGCTGCTTCCAGCAGGATAATGCACCATGTCGCAAAGCTCAGATCATCTCAAACTGGTTTCTTGAACATGACAATGAGTTCACTGTATTCAAATGGTCTCCACAGTCACCAGATTGCTAACCAGTAGAGCAGCTTTGGGATGTGGTGGAACAGGAGATTCACATCATGAATGTGACGCTGACAAATCTGCAGCAACTGCGTGATGCTATCATGTCACTACGGACCAAAATCTCTACGGAATGTTTACAGCAAAGTGTTGAATCTGTGCCATGAAGAAATTTGGCGAACCCGGTCCAAGCAAGGTGTACCGAAACAGTGGCTGTTTGGTGTATATCGGTGATGTGCCAAATAAGTGTGTCTATAGTATTAAACGCTTTACTTTAGAAAAAGATATATGGAAAAAACTCCAGCTGAAGAGAATCTTGGCTATAAATCACAGGTAGGCAGCTATAAGATGCTACCTTGAGGATTTATTCTTATCTAAAAAATATAAAGCTCTCAGCAACCCAACTAAAGGAAGCAGAACAGATCCAATTCATTTGTGTTTAGTTTAATTTAGTATATAAATAATAGCAATAAAATAACTGCAACTTTGAATAGTTAAACTGGAAACGGAACTAATAGTTTTATTACATTGCTTGAGTGACGGTGCACACATTTTAACAACACGACCCTTGAAATGAGAAATTCTGCAAACACTGGGATTAGAAAGTGTGTGAATAAACCTTCGAGGCTGTGTGAAGGAAAAGTCTAATGTAGCGGTGTGTTTCAGGGTGTGTGGGCAGTGAACAGACTGCTGCGTGATAAATGCTCTTTGCTAAATGGGACTCTTCCTATGGAGCGGAAGAGAAGCCGGGATGTGTCTCCTTGAAAACCCAAGCGACTGAATTTTCTCACACAGCCTGTTCGAGCCTCGCAGTCTTTGAGGGGGAAAGAAAAGTGTTTCTACACTGCTACCGTCAGCAGGTATGGAACGAAACGAGAAGAAAACACCGAGCACAAACTCACCTAACCGATGCTGTTGCCGTGAGGAAACGGAACCTCCCGTGCGCGTGATTATGACGTTGCGCATGCGTATAGTCGAGTGGCCGTAACTATCTTAAAGGAGTATGCCGCATAAATTTGGTGTTTATATTTTTCTCCACAAACATCAGACTGAAAGACTTATTATATAATATTTATATATTATATAAAGATATGAATGCAAGCTATATAAACATATCTATGTAGATTATATATTATCACATTAAATATGTGTGCTAATTTTTCTATTCAAATGTAAAACAGTAGACATCAACTATCACATTATTTTCAGCCAGTTTCTCCTTGAGGTTTGGAAAGATGAAGATTTATGGTTGAATTTGGAGTAAATCAATAACTTAGCTCAAATTTTAAAAATTACTTTGACTACAGAGAAATACAGTTTTCTGAAACAACAGAGCTGATGGCCAGTGAACACTTTAATATCAAATTTTAATACACTGCTCAAAAAAAATAAAGGGAGCACTCAAATAACACATCCTAGATCTGAATGAATTGAATATTCTCATTGAATACTTTGTTCTGTACAAAGTTGAATCACACAAAAATCATCAATAGAAATCAAATTTATTAACCAATGGAGGCCTGGATTTGGAATCACACACAAAATTAAAGTGAAAAACACACTACAGGCTGATTCAGCTTTGATGTAATGTCCTTAAAACAAGTCAAAATGAGGCTCAGTATTG
This sequence comes from Pterophyllum scalare, assembly GCA_024447675.2. NCBI lineage: Eukaryota > Metazoa > Chordata > Actinopteri > Cichliformes > Cichlidae > Pterophyllum > Pterophyllum scalare. Next base: position 13,472 of record JAMQGT020009950.1, read on the forward strand.
TGTGTGGCCTCCCTGTGTGAACTCCCTACAACACCTGGGCATGCTCCTGATGAGGTGGTGGATGGTCTCCTGAGGGATATCCTCCCAGACCTGGACTAAAGCATCCACCAACTCCTGGACAGTCTGTGGTGCAACGTGACGTTGGTGGATGGAGCGAGACATGATGTCCCAGATGTGCTCAATCAGATTCAGGTCTGGGGAACAGGCGGGCCAGTCCATAGCGTCAATGCCTTCATCTTGCAGGAACTGCTGACACACTCCAGCCACATGAGGTCTAGCATTGTCCTGCATTAGGAGGAACCCAGGGCCAACCACACCAGCATATGGTCTCACAAGGGGTCTGAGGATCTCATCTCGGTACCTAATGGCAGTCATGCTACCTCTGGCGAGCACATGGAGGGCTGTGCGGCCCTCCGAAGAAATGCCACCCCACACCATTACTGACCCACTGCCAAACCAGTCATGCTGAAGGATGTTGCAGGCAGCAGATCGCTCCAAACTGCATCTCCAGACTCTCCTGGTGTACTGGCCTGTGTCCTGGTAGCGCCTCCAGCTTCTGGACACTACGCTGACAGACACAGCAAACCTTCTTGCCACAGCTCGCATTGATGTGCCATCCTGGATGAGCTGCACTACCTGAGCCACTTGTGTGGGTTGTAGAGTCCATCTCATGCTACCACGAGTGTGAAAGCACCACCAACATTCAAAAGTGACCAAAACATCAGCCAGAAAGCATAGGTACTGAGAGGTGGTCTGTGGTCCCCACCTGCACAACCACTCCTTTATTGAGTGTGTCTTGCTAATTGCCAATAATTTCCACCTGTTGTCTATTCCATTTGCACAACATCATGTGAAATTGATTGTGAATCAGTGTTGCTTCCTAAGTGGACAGTTTGATTTCACAGAAGTTTGATTTACTTGGAGTTATATTGTGTTGTTTAAGTGTTCCCTTTATTTTTTTGAGCAGTGTATATTGTTAAGGCTTCACCACAAAGGTCGCTCTGTCAGAGGTTGCAATGAATTCCAGCTGGCAGCAATCACAATCTGCAATTCAAAGTCAGACAGATAAAGCCAAACTCAGCTAGGGTCAGTGTCACTACTGGTAGCACAAGGCGAAGTTGCACAGGCAGTCCAGTTCCTCCAGGATGGAACATCAGTATGTACCATTGCCAGGTTTGGGACACACTGGGGCCATCCTTTATGAAAGGAGAAGAGAAAATGCTGTCCCATAATTTACTGCAACGCACCATCCGACCATTCATGTAAACAAAGTAATGAAGTGGTGCAGATCATGCACATGGTAATTGTAACTGCATGTTTAACAACAGCCTGTTAAATGCACAGCTGAACCCCAAACATTACACTGCTATAATAAAAACTGCTTCTTGTTGTGACCTTGCGTGTTTATTTATGAGAGGTTCAGATAATTTATATTAATTAAATACGGAACAAACACACATACACAGCTTTCAGGTTTTTGCCGCTAGCGGGAGAGAGCTTGCCTCTTCAAGACCAGTGACAGAAAAAGGAATTCTCTGCTCTCACTCAAACAGGAAGTGGTCTCTCAGAGGCCGTTCCCTCCGCGCACGGTTTTTATTGAGAACTTTCAAAGTATGAGTCATGTGGTGTATCATCCATGACTTCACACTAAATTCAAAGCAGGTAATTAACATTGGAATGCATTCGCATGGTTTCACACAAAGATATCACTTTTACAACCAGTTCCTTCCTGGCTCCTTCCCAAGCTGATATGGCAATAAAGAAACTCAGGAATGTGAACGAGGCTTTTATGTGTGCTCTGTGAGAACTAAAACAATGAAGTAACACCTTCAGTGCCCTTCTGAAGGAAGTGACAACAGTATATAAAACAAGATGAAACATATACAAAAGATATGATAAAATACAGAAATTATGATAATATACCTAACAATTTATTTACATCTACTTAGATTTATATAAGCTCTCTAAAGATAATGAGCTATATTAGCTGATAAAAGTGTACTTAAGGTTCTGCATGATCAGTTTGCATTATGTTAGCCTCAGAGCATAACTGCCTAAGTCATATTATGGCCAAACTGAAATATCTGCCTAAATGAATCTACAGTGCTGGCAAAGCAGAGTTACTGCACTATAATGTATTTTAAAAGATGCAGCCAATTCTCTGAAGTAATAACCAACATGCTGCCAAGAGCAGTGCAGATTAGTGGCTCAAAAATCAGAAGGCCCAAAATAATACAATGTAAATTCAGGTTTTACACATGTGTTTCTCTCTGAAAACAGTGATGCAACCAAGATGAGAGGAGGCTGAAGGAGAATCAATATGCTGCTGATTTAAGGGATAACCAGGGCCACCTCTGGGGATGACTCTTCTTATAGAAAAACTGTGGGAAGGGTTCTGAGGATTAAGACTCAGGTGGAGTGCAGGATTTATCCAGGGGAGAGCTGCATCATTACACACTGAAATCTGTGTGGTGTTGTGGAAATTTTAGTGCATTGAATAAAAAAAAAGTCTACTGCCAGAGTGGTCTGAAGGAATTTGGTCAATACAGAGCACGCAGCAGTGCAATGAAGAATTCAAAGAAACAAAGGACACAAACCTTAATTATACAAAACCTTAGAGTATCACGTTACATTGTTCAGTCCCTTCTACTCATCCTATACAGGTCACATACAGTTCAGCAAGATACATGTAGCAGTTTGGGCACACAGTTGGAGACAGAGGTACCAAGACAGAAATCAGGACTCCCTCTGATAGGCAGGTCCTGCATGCCTGCATCTCCACTACATGCAGGGTCAAAAGGTCAAACACAACATAAAGTATGAGAAAGAAAAAAACCTGAGCCCTAGGAGATAACAAAATAAACCTCAACAGTGGAACAGCTGACCTGCATAAGAACACAAAACATGATTTACCATCAGATCACGAGTCACAGAAATACTCCTGTCCACAACTTTCAGTCACAAAACTGACACTGTGCCGCTTTAGTAAATCCAGCAGCTTTTTAAACAACAGGATTAGAGCATGCTGTGGCGACGCACAGACCTCCGTGGGCTAGGCAACGAAATCCTGACGTGTCATTAGGTATCATATACGCTTTTGCATTGCGTCCTGGGTTCCTCCTGGTGTAGAATGATGCCCGGCCTCATGTGCTGATGCTATGCAAGCAGTTCCTGGAGGATGAAGGAATTGATACCATTGACTGGCCCCAACACTCACCTGACCTAAATCCAATAGAACGCCTCTGGGACATTATGTTTCAGTCCATCCAGGTTTCACCTCAGATTGTCCTCAGTGATGCCCTGGTCCAGATCTGGGAGGAGATCCCTCAGGACACCATCTGTCGTCTCATTTGCAGCATGTCCCGACATTTTTTCACTTTTGATTTTTGGGGTGTCTTTGAATTCAGCCCTCTGTAGGTTAATCATTTTCATTTCCATCAATCCATGTGGCATCCTTTCTTTCCTCACACATTACCCAGTCCTTATCAGTATAGATATCCAGCATGATTTATTATTTGTTTTATTTAAATGATACCAGTTTCAATATTTGTCGTGAAATGTTCTGTTTATGCACTGGGATAAGAGGATGACTGGTGAAATCAGAATTTCTGACCGATGAATGAACTTGTTGGATTTTGATTTGCTTGTCTGTGCCTCTTTTCAGCCAAATTATTCACAGTGACCTGATCTGTGTCATCGTGTTACATAACTTTTAGAGCTCTCTGAAGTGTAAGCTGATAAAAAACAGAATTTTGAAATATTGTGTTTTAATGCTGTGTTTGCACGGACTTTTCTGTTTGTGCCTCTGATTGCTTTTTCTCGCTTTTTTCTCTTTTTTACAGTCTCCTCACACATGTTTCATATCCTGCGCATGCAAAGTTAATTTAGGCTTTAGTAAGAAATATGTGACTAAAAACAGGGCACTCACAGAAGAAGTCTCATTCATAAATAATGGGCCTTTGGGATATCCAAGTGCAATTAGCTTTTCCAAAAATAGTGGGCACCAACATTTTGTCATCCAATTTGGTGCAGTAACAGTGACACCTCCTCTAATATTAATGTGTGCATTGTAGAGTTATCTGTTTACATCCTAATCTTCCCACCCGTACAGATACAGTACAGTCTGTCAAACCTTTTCAGATGAAGGAAATCAGAGAAGGTGTTTGAGGAGGATGGGGAGAATGAAAGGCTTATTTTGAGACGCAGGTAAGCATTATGATAATTAATAGTCTGAATTCATGAATGATTTAAAGATTATTTCTAAAATTGTAAAGAAAATTGTTTATAAACAATAAACTGAAAGTATATTGTTTATTCTTTCTTACCATATGATTTAATCTAGTGGGATTTTATCAGTATACTGAACTGGCTCTGAAACAGGTTTTAGAATATTCTCATATTAAATATTCAATTCAATTCAATTTTATTTATATAGCGCCAAATCACAACAAACAGTCGCCTCAAGGCGCTTTGTATTGTGGGTAAAGACCCTACAATAACACAGAGAAAACCCAACAGTCAAAACAACCCCCTATGAGCAAGCACTTGGTGACGGTGGGAAGGAAAAACTCCCTTTTAACAGGAAGAAACCTCCAGCAGAACCAGGCTCAGGGAGGGGCAGTCATCTGCTGCGACCGGTTGGGGCTGAGTGGAGAGAGACAGGACAAAAGACAAATATGGGGGTGTTGAAATATAAACAGGGCTTTAGGGGATAAGTAATCTCAGAGTTTACAGGATTGAAATCAAATGCATCAACATACAGTCATGTGAAAACAGAGTTCTTGGTTTCTTGGTGTACTTTTTCACAGGTGCAGTACTGTGAAAAACTAAGCACACCCTTACTGCTTCCTTAGGAATTAGGAGGGTAAGTAGGAGCCGGGTGCTGATAATCAAATATACTTGATTAACTGACCATCAAAATTTGAGCACCTCTGTAAATGCAGAAGTTTTGAGCATTCAGGTGTGTGTTTGATGTCTCAGCAAATTCACCTCAAGGTCAGACCGTGCAATGCTTAGAGAAACTACAGAAAGAAAAAAAAAGAAAACAAGAGCTGCATCTCGGATGCTACCAAAACAAAAAGCTTTGTTCATCCACTGACTTTGTCCTTTTAAATTGTCCCATGGACCAAAAAACTAACAAGGGTTTGTCACTGTGACATTCAGCGTGTACACTTTCAGGCAGGGTGACTTTGTAATTTCTCTGTTGTTCATTTTCAGTTCACTTCAATTGTGGATGATTTAAACAAAAATGGAATAAACTGGCGATGTGAACAAGTTTGGACAAATATGCTGCTGGTCATAGCCGTAGGTGTGGCTGACAATAATGCTCTGCTGGATCAACATCTACCTGTATTTTCAGCGCCTTTAATTTTTTTTTTTTTTAACTCTTACATCAGGAATGATGTGCTGCAACAAGCCTTTAAACTCCACAGGACATCCCCAGAGACTGAAGTCTCTGCTTGTAGAGGGACCCACACAATACTAAGTATATGGTTTTAATGGAGAAACTGATCAGTGTAGCTTAGTCACATAATGTATACCATCTCTTAAATAATAACCTGTGAGTTATATTTAAATGCTTTAGCAGGAAAGAAGCACATTAGTGCACTTTTTGCATGACAGATGGGATGCAATGTTATCCTGATCTGATGCATACACAAGGTGACAGTGGCTTCTCCTTCACCTGAGCTCACTGTCACTGCAGCGATTACACCTCAGAGTTCAGCCTGGAGGTCAAAAAAATCTGCTGTCACCACTTCAATAAAGACCGAGCAGCAGAATAATGGAAACATGTTCTCTCCGCTGTGACGATCAGCCTGCCAGCAATAAACACCCATGCATTTAAAAAAGGGTCATACACATACTGTCTGTGTACTCAGCCATGTTATACATACAGTACACTGTCAGACACACGCAGTCATAGCAGTAAACGTGACACAGACAAAAAAAACGGGCATCTGCAAATTGCACAGGAGCTAAATCTTTTAATTATGAACAAAAGAAATGAAGATTTCAATCAGTGTGACAATGAAGGACCAGACACACACACTCACACACAGACACACACACAGAAATAATATGCATCCAGACATTCTCATTCATTTGCTGACACTCTTATCAGGAAGAATTAAACGTTTAAAAGGGATGTCGCCCACAAATTGCCATTTAATTAATTAATGCTGCCAGAAACTTACAAGCAATCTTTCAGTAAGAGAGAAGCTTCAGGGGACAACATAGTAATGAGGGCTGGAAATCATCTTTTAGAGGCCGAGGAAAATGGAAAGATAATCTCATGTAAAGAGTGAGTGAGGATTTTAACTGAGCTAGCAGTGTCACACTAGAGACAGAAATGTTAGTCTGATGGTCACTCAATCAGTCCACCACCTTCATCAGATGGGTTTCACTGTCATGGTACCCAAATAATCTTAATGACTTTGGTGAAATCCTGACGTTTTATTTAGCGCCTCCAGCAGGTCATTTTCACTTATCTAGAAAAATGTCATGGTTATTAGCATCAATCTGATACTTGACTGTGATTGGTGTTGAGAATTTAGAGGAAGTTGGGTCAGACCACAAAGCTTAGTAAAGTAATTATTTTTTTTGCACAGTACAATCACCAGACACTTCATTAGTTACACCAGTTCAACTGCACATTAATGCAAATGTCTCATCAGCCAATCACATGGCAGCAACTCAGTGCATTTAGGCATGACAACAGGGTTGCTGCTGAAGTTCAAACTGAGCATCAGAATGAGGAAAGGTGATTTATGTGAGAAACTGCTGATTCACTGGGATTTTCACACACAACCATCTCTAGGGTTTACAGAGAATGATGCTATCATGTCAATATGAACCAAAATCTCTCTTTTCTTTGGCTGATTTGTGGTGATTTGTTTTAGTGTCATGAATATTAATGTGTCCAGTTCTTCGACCAAATAGCTAAACCAATCAGCTGTTATTTCTATTCAGTGAATATTAGCAAATGTTAGCATGCTAATTTGCTAAAGTGGTGAAAACAGTAAACATTATGAAATTTAATCCTATAAGCTAAACACAAGCTGAGTATCGCAGTTTGAGGTTGTCGCTTAAGGAAATCAATAGAAAGCATCTATTGCATAATGTTGAGGAACTGCTGTGTTTTTCTAGATTCATTTATTTGAATGAAAGTGATTTAAATGGTGTATGTTCAGACAGATAAGTGCTGGATATCTGCAGAGTTGTTTTCATTTAAATCAGATGCCTCCAGACACATATAAAGCACCCAATTTTAAGATTTAGTGTAAACTATTATCAGTGTAACTCATGCACTGGCACACGTGTGCGAGCATGTGCATGATTTCAGGCAGTGTGTCATTACTCCTTTAAGTCTCAAGTCAATAAACAATAAACAGCTATATTCAGCACACCTCAGCCATCACTCTGTGCTTAGTGAAAGCAGCAGATTTCTATCACTGCTAAGATTAAGGCTGTGTGGAGTTTAGAAATGCAGAAAAAAGATAAGAAACAATCACTTAAAAGAAAAAAAAAGTCTTTAGGCAGTTTATCACCCTGTAAATGTAAAAATGCATTTCAGGGACAATGAATCCATGTGTTTACATTAAAAAAGCTCAGCGCGCTTAGACAAGCCATTATCGTGTCAACACTATCGCTGTGGCCAGAATAAGCATGATAAGAAAAACAGCTTCATCTTATCAGTGTTGTCAGTGTGCAGTTTCACATAACATATATAGTACATGAATGAAAAATATAGAGATAAATGCATTTCCTAAATGGTGCAATGCTGCCCCCTGGCAGCGCTTAACAGATATAGAGGGCTCAGACAGACTAAATACAACTAAAGGTACAACTAAAAACCTCCTTTAAGAAATGTAATATTCAGCTCCCTGAGAAAAAGAAGAGCTTCTCTAAATCAGCAGCAAAGTTTAGAATTTGTGGAGAACCTCCATCACAGCGAGGGTCGTGCTCTGTCCGAAGATGAAGACTCCAACTACAATTGTTATGACTCCCCAGGCTGTTAAAATCGCCCTGAAATCATGAAAATAAAATCAGGTCATCAGGGGCAAGATGTGACAGATCAAGTAGAGATGAACCCCGAGCAGCAACAACAATAAAACAAAACAAACAAAAAAAAGCAAACAATACAAATCTTCTGAAAACAATAATTCCAAAGCATTTAGTCTGTCCTTTATCCAGAAATCCTTCACTTATGAGACATCAGATCAAATTTACTGTGTGACAAATCCCAGAGAGGGAATCTAAGAGTAATTTTTAGAGTACAGTCATGGAAAAATGCACTACATTTCCTAAAAAATCTCCAAGAAAGGAGACTTTTGTATCTTAAGCATGTTTTGGCTGACTCAGCTAAATAACCCTAGGTTACAGTTATTCCAAATCAACAGGAAATGTATTAGTTGTACATTGTCTCTATTTTCTCCAAAATGGAGATACTAGCTGAATAAATTAGAATAATAAATGAACTGTAAACTTCCCACTCAGATGAAACTTTTCTGTCTGCTCACCTGACTCTTGAAGAGATGTTTTCAGTTTGCATGGTGAACACTAAGCAAAGACCTGCAACACACAAAAACACACCACACATGAAAGTGCTTGGGTTACTACGAAGCATGTATCCATCCAGAGCCATGTGGGAATGAAATAAGATGCACTGGCATTTCTGTGGCACCTAAATAGTCCTTTACCATTTCACACAGCTTTTATTCTGTCTTAGGTGATTTATCTACCTTCATTTAACACCACGCCAATTTCAAATCACTAGTTAATCAAAAACATGCTTGACGGAGTGGGAAATGCAGCCATAGTGGTCACAGGGATGTCAACGTGCAGTCACACATTGAAATAACTCCATTATTTGCTAAATCATTCAACACAACTTTGTGCACTGCTTGCGTCAGAGTTAGGCTTCAAAGCAGTTTAAAGATTGTACAAAGACAAACTTATGCCAGATGCACCACGTGTAAAAAACTAAATGGAGGCTATTCCAGCTGTCATAGGGCAAGAGGCAGGGTACACCCTGAACAGGTCGCCTGCCTGTTGCAGGGCTAACACAGAAAGACAGACAGTGGCAGATACAAGCTTTCATAAACCAGTGTTGGATGCTACATATAAATTAATATTTTATTCACAAAAACTGAAGCTCAGACTTTTTCGATGGGCTGTATCAATCAGAAAAGAATTAAAATGGCTCTAAATAGCACCAACAATATGACTAATATTGTGGAAAGGTCCAGTTCAGTGACTCCAGTTAGTTAAGGTGATTTTTTGCAGACAGCATTCATGTACAGCCGCCTCTTCTGGAACATCTGTCAGTCAAAGCAGCCACTTGATAGAAAAATGAAATAATCAGTTAATGGGCAGAAATTTATTTTGTATTCAGATCATCAGTAAGTTTTTAGCTGTGAAAATACATAACTATAAGAAATTAAATGATGGTGAGGGACACCTTTTTCTATCTCCTGACATTCTGGAGACCAGATGATTAATTGCTTCAAGGAAAATGCTGTTCAAGCTAATAATCAAACAGCACAATTGTAAGCCAAATCTAATTCTTTCTTTACAAATATAGAGAGAGACACACATTAAAGTGAAACTTGTTCCTACCAGGAAAGATGAAGATGAAGAAGGCGCTGATTCCTCCGATGACACTGATGACATCACTCATGTCGGGTACAAACATGGCAATGAGAAGTGTGAAGATGATCCAGATCACAGTGAGAGCAACTCTACAGCGACTCTCAAATGAGTGAGTAACAAATCCTTTGTAATGTCTGCGAACACGTAGCATCAGGTTCAGGATGACTGATCTGTTCCACACAGAGAGGCACAATGTGGCAGTGAGCACACTCAGAGTCACACAGTACAAAACAACTCCACTCTGGTGAGACTTACCTCCCCAGGAGAAGAATGATCGGATAGATGGTGATAATTGAGATTCCAAAAAGTAATCTGGAAATTATCATGACCACATCATTTCCCGGATATGACATCAAGATATCTGAGGCGACGTTTCGTCCGAATGTCAAGAAGCCGTACACACCTGGAGAGGAAGCGAGTGGGTGTGATTGGTGGCCTTCAGGTAAGCTTATAATGCAGCAAGGCTGATGTTTTAGGAGTGGGCTCACCAGTTAGAGTGTACATGAGCAAGCAGAAAAGCATGGAGAGCACAGAGATGACCACCCAGTGAGAGATCTTCTGGTTCTCCATGCTGCTGTAGATCGCTATACAGGCTTCATGGCACTACAAACACACACAAGTGCACAGTGAGAGTATTTGGGTTTGTGGTTGTTTTTGCTTCAGATTTCAACACATTCTGGGCTGAATTTTTATGATGCTGATCAGTGAGTTCATCTTAGTATACTTAATACAAATGTCCCTATTGGAAAGAGGCTTAGTTTATCTTAAATTATCTTTTGATAATGAAGCTAATTGTTTGAGCAGGTAAACAGGAGTGTGTCATGCTTAGTGAAGTCTGATTTCTTTATTTACTGTGAAATTAGAAGATTTATAAAAACAGAAAGTGTCATGGTCCCAAGTTTTGAACCCTGAGTTTTGTTTTGTTTTTTGTTGTTTCAAGTTTTCAGTTTATTACTTTCAGGCTTTTCTTCTTGTATTAGTAATGCCTCCATGTTTAATCTTAGGTTCTTACTATTTTTGTAATCTGGTTTCTTGTGGTGTTTAGTATTATTTCTTTTTTTGACCCTTGATGTTTTAGTAACCTTCCCAGTGACTTCCTGTATCATGTCAATTTTTTGTCTCTTTTAGGTGTTCTGTTTAGGTTACTTCCTGTTTTATTTTGACAGTCATTCGTGTCTTGTATTTAGTTTTACTTCCCCATATAGCTGATTAATTTCAGCTGTTTTCTGTTACCCAGGTCTTTCTACTCCCCCCTGATTTCCCACTGTGTCTGTATTTAAAGCATCAGTTGGTTCTATTCCTTGTCATATTGTTTTGTCACATAAAGGAGTCTGTGGAGTGAAGGCCCTAAACTGAGACTACAGAGGCTGACTTAATAAAACAGAAGTTGTTTATTTGGCTGATAAAATCCAACTTAAGTCCAAAACAGAAGTTAAACAAAGTTAAGGACACAAAGTTACTAAAAACAGCAGTGTCAGAGCAACACACAAGGAAACAGTATGATGCAAAACTTGGACCCTTACTGCCAACTAAGCATTGTTTAAATGCCACAGCCGACCTGAGTATTGTTGCTGACCATGTCCATTCCTCTATGACCACAGCGTACCATCTTCTGATGGCTGTTTCCAGCAGGATAACCCACCACAAAGCTCAAATCATTTCAAACTGGTTTGTTGAAGGTGACAATGAGTTCTCTGTACTCAAATGGCCTCCACAGTCACCAGATTGCAATCCAGCAGAGCACCTTTGGGTTGTGGTGGAACAGGAGATTCACATCATGGATGTGCAGCTGACAAATCTGCAGCAACTGTGTGATGCAGTCATGTCAACATGGCCTAAAATCTCTGAGGAATGTTTCCTGCACCTTGTTGAATCAATGCCATTGAGAATTAAGGCAATTCTGAAGGCAAAAGGGGGTCTAACCTGATACTAGCAAGTTGTACAAAATAATAATATTAATAATAACATGGCCATAAGTGTATATTATATGAAGGGAACATTAGAAAGTGAACTGTTAAAAGTATCCAAAAACAATCCTACCTGAAAGCCAAAGCAAATGGTTGGTACGACACTGAACATTGATGCCCATGAACTCAAGCTGAAAAATACATTTACATGTTTCCTGAGGCGCATTAAACATGCCAAGAACTAATCATAAATGTATGAATGATTCAGAGTTACTGACCTTTGGCTGTGCTCTGGAGTTATGACTGCATGGCTGTCCATCAGGTAATATTTTACTATCACCACCACACACAGATATGTAGCAGCCAACGTCCCCAACACGCTGACACGAAGAGAAGCAGTGAACCCGTGTAAACATTTATATTCATCTGGGTGTCAGTCAGACCACAGGTAAGTGCTGGGTACCTTGTGTATTTCTGGATACCAATTTCTTTTGGGATGGACAGTGGTAGGATGATTACGAGGCACGTGATGAAGAGGGCAAATCGCTGGTCTGTGTACCAGTGGTAGGGCATTCCTTCTTCACTCAAGCCAGTTGCTGTCTCATAGAGAGAAGTACACACTGGAGAAACAAAAGCAGAGTCAAAGTAATTATTTACCTGCTGAACGATCAAAGCATCAGTAAGCAGGGCAACAGAGGACAAGAATCCCATACGGCTGACTCACAAAAGATTCACACACTGTACATTTTGCTTCATGGTTTATGATTTTTAAAGGTTTTTAAAGTTTCTGGCAGAAACACGAGGCTTCCTGTGAACGTGTTTCAGCCACTTCTCACTAATCTGTATCATGCAGACTCGCTGATCGAATCGGGTGGAGTTTGGGGGATGGAGTGTGTTTGTAAATCCAATCAAATGGCCTGTTTTAAATAGTAAAAAAAAAAAACACTAAAAGGGATTTGAAAGGTTTCAGATGGACAAATTGCCACAGGAAAAATGAAAACACTGCTCCCAGTCACGTGTTTACCTAATACAAGCTAGAATAAAAATGAAAGAGCAGGTGATTTGTGGCCTGAAAGAGATTACATTTTTTTGATATCACAAACTCAGTCAGTTACTTTGATAACACAATGTCAAATAACATGGAAAGTGGTGTGAAAACATAATTTTTAGTAGCTTTCTTTCTTTCATCTGCAGTCCAAAACAATTACCTGCTGGATAGGGGTGGCATTAAAAATGTAATAATTCTGGAGTTTCTGATCTAATGGAGGATCCTTAATCTACTATCCCCAGAGGGCACTGAAAATTTGAGCCTCATGACCAGAGGCTGAGTCAGCAGAGTTGCTGATGGGATGCTGTTGTTACCAACAAAATAATAAGGATTGTGATGGGAGCCTGGTGCACAATTATGTGTTTCTAACTGGAACTCCCAACACCCTGTTAATCAAATGTTGTGTTCATGGTCTACAAATGCATCAGTTTGTAGACCATCAGAAATACTGCAACAGAGATTGTAATACTTTTCTATTCCATTAATACCACAGATAAAGCCATCATTCCTCACTGATGTTGAGAGGCCTTAATAAAAGAGGAAGGCGCAAGTCTCACTCACACTTCTCCAGCTGGTCCTGGACCACCACCAGGAAGGCAACACTTATCATGAAGAGGTTGAAGCAGAAACAGACTTCACAGAGTTTCCCGACAGCTTGCCCGCACACCTCTCTCACCACATCCTGATACGTCTTCTGTCTGCTGACAGACGACGCATAGCCAAGGATGACCAGACCACTGATGAGGAATACCAGAGACACCTGAAGGGGCAAAGATGTCAGAGCTAATCTAAACATACCAAGAAAAATATCCCAAAGCCTATTATTTAAAATACTGGTTCTGAACCCAATAATCCAGAACACCAAAACACACGTTGTTATTATTAATCTCTGGCTCTCTTCCACAGCATGTTTTTTGTCCTGTCTCTCTCCCCTCACCTCCAACTAGTCGCAGCAGATGACTGCCCCTCCCTGAGCCTTGTTCTGGCGGAGGTTTCTTCTTGTTAAAAGGGAGTTTTTCCTTCCTACTATCGCCAAGTGCTTGCTCATAGGCGTTCATTTTGTTGGGTTTTCTCTGTAATTATTGTAGGGTCTTTACCTTACAATATAAAGCACCTTGAGGCGACTGTTTGTTGTGATTCGGTGCTATATAAATAAAATTGAATTGAACTAAATTAAAACAGACATTAAATAAAACACACAAATATGAACATTTACAAAATTGGAACCAGCTAATTTTTGCAATTTTGCCCAAAAAAAAAACAATTACATTTAAAAATGTTAGTACAAAAAATTTAATTATTCAACTGATTGTTCAAAATCTTTTTTTTTTCTGAAGCTGCTGTCATGAAGTGGAGGTTTTAGGACCAAAATGCAGGATGATCAAACCACCTCCACTGAAGCAGGCAGATGTAAAACAGAAAACTACCTTTATTAAAGGCAAAGAAAAGTCCAAAAAACAAATGAACAAAGAAAATGCAGGACTATAAACCCTAACCATGACTGTAAAAAATAAAGAATATCATAAACTGAAGGACATAAACTAAGACCTTAAAATCCTGGGTCCAAACTCCAGGACCATGACAACTACGGCTCGACATATTTAATGCTGTAGGAAATTAAATGATTAAAGGACATCTGTGTGCAAGTCATATTTTCCAACAAATACTCCCCTGTTTTCATACAGCTGGTTCTGCTGTTTTCACTGAGATTCTACTGTAACTAAAGTTACTGTTACAACTGCTGTTATCCATGTGAGACAGAGAAGTCAAGCTCTGAGTCCTCTGACCGCTTGGGCCCATTCTTGGAAAGCATACACACACACACACACACACACACACACACCAACAAGTTTTTGCAGCAGTCAGATGCAGTGCACTGAAAGTTCAGATCCTCACCTAAAGTGGAAACTTCATTAGAGTGCACATGTCAAAAATATGTGCCTCTTTCACACCAAGGAGAGCAAGAGAGAGGAATCATGAGTCTATATTGAACACCTACAGGTTGCAGGCCAACAGCCAAAGTAACCATGTAAGTGCAGAAGTCATATTTATAGACCTAAAAAACTAGTGAATGTGAACTTAAATTTTAGTGCATTTTAGGCCATTTTTTGTAAACAACACAAATTGCAGCTACAGTGTGTTAGATCCTGTACTCACCAGCTCCACACTGATGGCATCGGTCACTCCCCCCGCCTTCTGAAAGGCCCAGGGGAAGTTGAGCAGTCCGGCTCCCAGAGCAGACTTCAACATGATGAATACTGCACCAAACGAGCCAAGCCGCGGGGGGTCCGTGTGAGATGCAGATCGGGCCAACAGGCTGATGCTCTCCCGGGCGAGCTCCTCCATGATCCCAAACCAGCTCACAGATTCACAGAAACACCAGAAGCGATCCTTGTTTCAGTCGTTGTGCACCCAGTAACTTTTAGTTCAGGTTTGCATCTGGCTTGCTCTGTTTCTCCAGACGTAGTCTAAAGCTGGTGAGTTGTAAACTGTGCCAATATATAGACCTACACTCCCGTGCACACACGACTAACATGGTCTAATTGGACTATTTGACAATCGAAAATTTCACTCTGAGGTGATAAATTTGACAGTAAGGTGAGTGTGTTTACTTCTGATCCACTCTTCCATCCCTTCATGACTGTCTCTAATGTACATGCTTGCAGTTGAAGAAGCCCAGCTAAGCAGTCAGGCGGATTTAAAAAAATTACTAGGTGTAAAAAGCTGAAAAATTCAAAATATATAAACAAAAGTGTTTTAAAAAGTAAGAAGAAAAAAAAATCTTTCAACATCAGCAGACTGACCTGCTGAGTGCTTTTCGTGATAAATTGCCCCAATTCAGGCACAATCTGATTGTCATATGTGTGCTTTTGAAGTTTTTTTTTTTACCTGGCTTGCAAACATGTTAGGGTTTAAGAAATTTTTAGATGATTCCCCTTTTACTCCAAGGGACTGATTTATCATAATTTGCAGGAGGGAAGACCCAAAAACAAAACACTTAAGTAGGCAAAGTACCAGTGACTTTGTCAAGAAAATCCAAAATAATGTTTAAAACAAAGTTTCCCCCTTCTTCTTCATTCTGAACTCTCAAATTTGAACTTTAGTAGGTCATCTGGATCACGTCTACATGCCTAAATGCAGAGTTGCTGCCATATAATTGGCTGATTAGCTATTTGTATTGGTGAGCTGTTAAACAGGTGGGCCTAAAAAAGTGGCCTGTGAGTGTTCCTGTTTCCACAAAGAGTTCAGTGGTGATTTCAGCTGATTCCTTAATGTCCTTAACATGCCTTAATGTCATTCCTCACTGTATTAAGTGAAAACATGTCCCAAAGAGGAAAGGAACAAAAGAATACAAGCAGGAAAACATGACTACAGACAATAAAGTAGCAAAATATCAAACATGCCTCAGAGATGTGAGTTTGTGTTGTTTTTTTATAACCTAAAATCACAAAATGTAACTTTAGTTTACAGTCTATAAGGTGCAAATCTCACACCCTATCATTAAACTCTCATTTTAGATAACAAAAAAACCCTTCATTTCTCAAAAAACACAGAGAAATTACATGAGAATAATCCTTAATTTTTTGTTATTATTATATATTTCATATTTATTTCATTTATTACGTACATGAATCATACAGGAAATGTTGGTGCTTAGTGCAGCTTACAAGTTTAGAAGTGTTTACATCCTGGTAAAATAAAACCCCGGCCTTATGGATTGAATAGCACAATCTAATACAGCATGATTTCATAATCCCTGTCATGTTTTATACTACACACCATCTGCTACAGAGCATCACTCAAAAGCGGATGATGTCTCAGTTGAGGATGAAAAAAAAAGAATTCTATGTTAACATTTTAATAGCTGGGCAGGGTAAGTGAGGGCTTTGAGGCTCCTTGGAAAGAGCTCACAGTGATCTAGATTGCCTCCAGTGACATGCACAACAGAGAGATTAGAGTGAGAAGGTCCACTGGGATGCTCTAGAGGACAGATACTCAAGCTAAAGAAATTGTTATTTTAGGGAAGTCACAAGATTAAATTACAAAATTCTTCTAAAGAGATCATCAAACAAAGAATTTAAAGCATTTTTTTTTAAATTAAATGTATTTTTGCAGGCTAAAAAAACTCTACATTTCTTTAGAAATTCCTTTTGATTCAGTTTGAATCTTTGGGGAAAAAATATGAATTCAGTTTGGAAACTTTGAATTAGGCTAATAATTACTTATTTGCGTTCATTAATTAGTGATCCATATTTCATTTAACCAGAGCAGCCCCAAAATGTAATAGTCATGGAGTAATTCTGGCAATTTTTTTATCATGTAGGGTGGTGCAGTGGTCCAGTGATAGATAGATAGATAGATAGATAGATAGATAGATAGATAGATAGATAGATAGATAGATAGATAGATAGATAGATAGATAGATAGATAGATAGATAGATAGATAGATAGATAGATAGATAGATAGATAGATAGATAGATAGATAGATAGATAGATAGATAGATAGATAGATAGATAGATAGATAGATCACTTTTTTAATCCCAAAGGGAAACTGACATATTGCAGTAACTCGAGGTGACCAAGAATTGAATAGCAAAGTGGAACTGGATATAGAAGAGGTTTGTGGAAAGAGTTCCATGTTTTGATTTCTTTATGGGGTTTAACTGTGTGTGTGTGTGGGGGGAGGGGGGTCCTTGAAAATCCCTTTCTGTGAGTAGCAGAGTTGTCACCTTGAAGGTGATCCTGGGTCACATGAGTTGAAGTGTGACTCGAAGTATGAATTGTTAGGGTCATGGCGTGTGAGGTTGTATACCCTGGACTCCCCATCGGCTGTTAGGATTAAAGAAGTCTTTCATGCTTTCAAGAACCTGAAAAAAGATCCAATTGCCTTCAGCTCAAGTGTTTAAAACTACCATGACTTACATGACACCATGAGCCATCTTCCTTTTTTGATTCCACAAATCAGACAGGTAGCAGCAGTGAATTACTACCAGAAACCACCTGTAAACAGTCACCTGTGACCACAAGAACTAGATGCTCCTTCTGTTTGGTTTGCTGCTCATGTCTGTTGTAGTTATATTTAACTAACCAGTCTGCATACATAAGCAGAATGCAAGTGTTTTATGAGTCAAATCGTCTTTCCTGAAAGAAAAATGGAAGGACGTAGTATTGTTTCATTTCAAATCAGTGATATAATCATATTATATTTGAGAAAATTTAAAAGAAAAGCTGGGGTCTTTATCTATAAACAAATGTAAACAGGTGTAGCTCTGTTCACTCATTAAAAACCCTCTAGGTTAAGTCCACCTAATTCAGTGTAATGACCTCAACAGGACGTACACAGGATAGAGAGACACTGTCTTCTCTGTCTGTTTTACACTCTCACAAACACACAAGCGCACACACACAAAGTAACACCTCTAAAATTTCATATGTCTGACTGATCTTCAGTCAGGCACAACAGCTTTGCATCCATTCTTTTCTGTCTGTGGCGACCTGCCATGTTTAGTGCAGTCACCGACTGCTCTATTGAAATTTAGTCTTCAGTGTCCCATTCAGGATTTTAATCTAGCTTTTATATATGTATTTTTAGACAGAGCAAAATGCTTTTTGACAGGCAGTCTGATGGGTTTCAGCCCAAAACTATAATCAGATAAATCTGTAGTGATAAATGCAAATGGAATGAGCTGTATATGCATAAAACTATGAAATAGCGCTGTTCAAGTAAACCTGTGAGCTTTGGATAATCTGGCAGCAATACATGTTAACCTTTACACTCGTTCAGTTAGGTATTGCTATGATGCTACTGTTGCTTTGGTTGGACCCCCTGGGCAGCCAGCGCACAACAGACCACAGAAAGGTGAGCAGCAGTTGCACAGCAGGAGGAGCTACTAGAAAAAAATATGTCAGTGTTCTAACTTGTGTGATTTGCTTGATGTCCTAACTTCCATGATGGTAGACCTTCATCAAATGCTTCCTGGAATTTTTCTTTTTGCTATTTTATCTGTCTAATTGCTTGGTTGGACTGGGAGATTGGAATGTTCATATCCAAAGATGGCATGCATGATTGTGTCTCGTCAGCTCAGCCAAATGCCACCCAAAACAGCAAATGAGAGTATTCCCGGGGGTAACCTGACCAGGGTGATAATCTGTAAACTTGTAGAGACAGAAAGTGAAAACATCTGTCGGTTGCAGCAAAACAAAAAGGACTGATGTCAGCAAACCACCTCTTGAACCCTGCAGCAACACAAGTAACTGAAGATGGCTGACCAACAGAACTGATCAATGGAATTATCAGAAACTAAGGTGTGTGTGTGTGAATTGGCTCCATGTGTTTCCACTGGGAGTCCAGCTGTGGGACCTTTTGGTGACCCGGAGATGACAGTGGCTTTGAGTTACAAAAGCTGAAGTAGAAGAGGTGGAGGGGTGGTCCAGGATCTCTCTGAATAGCTGCACAGGCTGACTGACAGCAGAAGCTGCTCCCTGCCAAGTCTCCCTGCTGCTTTTGTGTTCTCTTTCCATCCCCTAAAAGTCAAAGGCAGCTGAGCTTTTACTACAGCCATGTGTTTGCCCAGAGAGGTTGTTGTGAATGGAGACAAAGTGCTTCTTAAAGACAGGATTTCAACGCAACTTCATGGATAAAACCGGCTTGGAAAAGGACTCCTGCTGGCAAGTTCCTCAAACAGAGAGTGCAGTGATCGCTGCTAATATGTCCCTGGCACAATGACACAAAGGGATAGAATCAACAGTGAGAAACACAGGTAGCCAATAGGGGATAGTCCACTAACAGACACCCACTAATCAGCCAAATCAGGCCTTTATTACAATGAACAGAGGTCTATTTCATGAGCAGTGGTGGGGAGCAGAGAAGCAGGATAGTTGTGGTGGTGAGATAAAGTCCCTGATGTAAGCTTTTATTCGAGCTCTTGATCGTTGAAAAGATTAAAGTCTTGCTGAAGCTTTCTATGAATCCTTGGCATTCAGATCTTGCAGCACTATTCCACTTCTTTGCGCTTTATGATGCCGTTAATTGAGGTTTAATTTCCATGCAGGTTCCTCAGAGGGTAGAGCACCAAGAGGAGTTCAGGTCAGAGCATGGAGAAATTCAGGGCTCTTGGGGCACCTGGGGTCCCTGGTCCACCTGCTCCCAGACCTGTGGAAAAGGGGTACAAGAACAGAGCAGGCCTTGCCTGCCTGTGTACACTCCATCTCAGCATCCCTCCAGAAGGGCCGGTGTCCCGCCTCACCAACCAGGCCACGTAATTTCAGCCCTGCGGCCTACGGTTCCCCTGCACCGCAACACCGCCAGATCCTCCAACAGCAGCGGTCGTGGAGAGCTGAGGAAAGAGAAGGAGACCAGGCCTGGTGGCCGCAGGTACACAATTTTAGCAGATATCATTCTGCATAGAGTGATGGGATTAATTGTAGGACTCAAAACAATCTAATCACTCTATTTGTAACTGTAAACCTGTTTTGAAATAGCAGAGGATTTGGATACAGATGAGTGACAGAGAAAAAAGTAATGATGAGAATTAATGAACACAAGAACATTCATTTAGGCCACAATGAAAAATAATGTGAGGGAATAAGTTTTGGAGGAATCATGGTCCACTGTCTATAAAACTAGTAATAATATTAAAAAATAAATAAATGATAATAAATAAATAAATGCCAGGACTGACTACAGACTATAGGACGTCAGTGCAATAACAGTCTGACCCAACAGACTGAGGGCATTGCAAATGAACGTGAGCTGAGCCCAGCGATTGCTGGTTTTATTCCATCCAGTGTGTCATAGTGGAAGATGGCTAATGCAGCATTTGGCACAGCTTGAGTTATGCTGACAAAGAGTACAATGTCAAAAATGATTTTCCATAGTTCATCTTGTTCGACTGTGACATGTTCTGTGACACTGGTGCTTAGGCAGACAAGTGCTCCTCTTGCACAACTGTAAATATGGTGAATAAGGATCCTTGTTTTATTCAATTTCAGAGATTTTTATAACTGTTTGGCAATGTTTTTGGTCAAGAGCATTGTAACGTCATCCTTTCCCCTCTGTCCTCTGTATACCCCCCCACACACACACACGCATGCACGCACTCCGAATGGTTCCAGGTTCGCTTCCATTCATAAAACCAATATTACTCAAACAGTTGTTATTTAAGCTGTCTGGTGTTAAAGAAAAATTCAACCCTGGCACCTTACTGAATACTAAGCCAAGAAAGTCCAAAGTGTCATCTGCTATGATTCATGATCAGGTTACTGCAAAAATTCATGACCCTATGACTATTAATGTGACACAATGACCACTGGATACTAGTTTTCCCTAATTTGTGGCCCATTTGTAGCTTCCTACAATTAGATAGGTGTAAATTTATTATTTGAATACAAAATGTTAACATTTGAACCAATAGAGAATTATTGCAATATCTATTTTTTGACATCCAATGCATTTTATGTGACTATATTGAGTTGCGATGAAGAGCATTGACCTTTTTTTTTTTCTTTTTTGTATATCAGCTCTTGTGCTTTTTCAGTGCGTGAGTCATGTAAGGCTGTGCTACATACTGAGCAGCCCAGTCTAAAAGTGACTCTTTGGAGCCATCACTGTGGGCACATCTGACTGCCCTCCAGTGGAAAACTAGTCTTTTATGGTTGCAGTCAAAAGCTCGGCTTGTGCTTGGCAGCTTTGTGACCTCCTTCCTGTTATGCTTGCCTTTAAACAAATAGCACTGACAGCTGAGTAATGGGGGGTTGTTTGAGTTGGAATCGAAGGAGCCAAATAACAACAAAAGCTCCTAGAATTCTGCCACTGGGACCCTGGTGCTTCATAAAAGTTGTAGTTTGGATGAAGTTAGTTTGACATTTTCTTCAGTAAAAGATGGCATTTAGCTAAACTGAAATATTTCCAATAAAAGAAGATATTGATCCAACTCTAAAACATGGTGTCAGTTGAACAGTCTGGTTGGTTTAGGAGGGCACTTACTGTAGAAGATATTTTCTTGAGAGTTGGTAGCAGATTCAGATCTGTACCAGTCAACAGGGACATGTGTAGCCTAGAGATGAAGTTATAACTACATTTTCAGAGCAAGTGTTAATCTTCTCATATTTGTGTTTTCAGGGGGGTAACGCGCATTATCCCAGGGAGGTATGGCTATGGGACAGTGCCCTATGTTGCTTCATTGCAGACGGATACAGGCCAGGACTCCAAGACCCCTCGCCCACAGAGACGCAGACGCTCTGCTGCAGCTAATTATCACCACCCCACAGCTAGAGGCAGTGGTGGCCACAGGTCAAACAGCCCTAATGCCTCTAACAATCTCCATCTCTACAGTAGACCCTACATGCATGCCAGGACACAGCATCCCAGAAATAACCAAATCTGGGCTCCCCTTTACCAGTCTAGTTCAGCCAACAAGGCTGAGGTCCAGCAGGAGCACAATACAGGCAGCCACATGTCCAACCCTAAGCAGCATCAAGTGAGACCTTACAACCCTCTGCCATCTTCCTTCTGCACAGGGGAGCATGCTCGATACAGGATCTGCAACAGTAATGTAGGCAGCTCTGCATTTTTTTCTTATTCTCAGAATGGTTTGTTGGTAATGGGAATTTAATTATTTTCTAATGCTGCTTTTGTCTGTGTGTGAAAAGGAAATGCCAGCATGCAAATTCTAAAGTATTAGTTTTAGTTTTTAAGCTCTGTTGAGGAGAAGTGCACATTTACATGAATGCCAATATTTATGTCTGACAGAAGGCAAAGACTGCATGATGTCCCTCATGGGGAAATACAAAGTATACACTGTGGTTCCATTATTTTTTGTAGCATGTAGACATAGTCACTGCATACTCCACAACCATAACATTCAGACCTATTTCAAATGTAGTTTATTAGCCATATTGCCTCTGACTGAGTTGTAGAATTGAAAAGGAACACCTAATATTAATTAGAAATTAGACACCCTGTGTTTTTTTTATTTTTTATTGCAGTGTAGTGGACTCATGAGCTTTAGGTGTGACTGGTTTATACCTTTCCAGTCTTAATGTTTGGGCATGTTTTGATATTACAAGCTAAGGATTTAATAAATGCTGTTATTTACACAGTCTACAAATTCCTGTTAATGGATGACAAAACCTCCAACAATCTCCATCTCTGCAGCAGACCCTGACCATCTGGCTCACGTCAGAGCCACATGGCAACAGCTCAAACCAATCTTCAGACCATGCCAACCAGAATCTATTCTGGTAAAGTTTTTGATTGAGAAATTGAACCTATGGCATAACAGCTTAACCTGTCTGTGTTTTAATAAAAATGTTCCATAATCAATCCAAAAATGACACCAGCTTAAATGTACGAGTGTGTGGATAAGGTTTGGTCATCTCATCCTGGGTTACGGAATTGGGTCTGTGCATTAAGATGAATTGAAGCAATGTCTGGTTCTGTATATTGTCTCTCTGTTATGTGATGACAGATATTCAAGCAAAGTAAAGCAGACCAGAGTCTTGTTTAGACAAAGGATATAATGTATGGAGACTTAAGGGACGTTGTGTTTCATTGTGCTGCCTTCATTTATACTGGAATCTAATTGCTTTTGTTAAGAAAGGGAGAACTACAAGCTGGGGAGTGGAAACAGTTAAAACAGAGAAGGCTGACTGTAGCAATCAGTAAATCAGTGGCTACAGAGCGTGACAGTGAGACGCAGCTGTAGTTACAAAGGGATTTACCTGTCCGACTCTGAGTTTTCATGGAAAATAAATGCATGTTTGTATTTCACTGGTCCTTCCTCAGGCTTGTGCACCATCCAGCAGACACATCAGAGCCGTCCAGTGTTCCTCTTACAACAACCAGCCTTTCATGGGCAGGCTGTATGAATGGGAACCTTTCAATGAGGGTAGGTTACATATATGTGCAGCATGAGCATATAAAGTGTATGTCAAATAAAACAATCAAAATATGATTGAACTGCAGAATTTCAGTTTTAATTCAAGGGGCTTTACAAAAACATTGCATTAAATGTTTAAGAATTACAGACTTTTTTAATGCAATACACAATAACAATCCTAACATGTATGGATTCTATATAAGAATTTTCTTTTTTAATACTTGGAAAAAATCCTGTAGCTATCAGTAAATAAGCATAAATGATAAATGACTGCCTGAAGTCTAGAACCCATGGTCATCATCAAATGCTGTGCTTTCCTCCCTTGAGATGTTCTGCTAGGCCTTTACTGGAGGCACCTTCAGTTACTGCTTGTTTGTGGGTCTCTATGCCTTCAGCTTTGTATTTAGTAACTGAAAAGCATTGGGTTGGCTCTGTTGGGTTGAGATCAGGTGACTGACTTGGTTTTTGAAGAATATCCCATTTCTTTACCTTGAGAAACTCCTGGGTTGCTTTTGCCATATACTTTGGGTCGTTATCCATTTGCACTGTGAAGCTCTGTCTGAGCATAGCCCTGTACACTTCAGAATGCACGCTGATACAGTCACATCATCAATAAACACTAGTGACCTACTTATACTGGCAGCCATACATGTCCATGCCATAATGCTGCCCCCACCATATTATGGTATGCTTCAGATCGTGAGCTGTTTCTCTCTTTCTCCATACTTTTCTTTCCTCATCATTCTGCTACAAGTTAATCTCGGTTTCATCTGTCAAAATAATTTTTTTCTGGAACTGTGCAGGCTCTTTTAGAGATTTTCTGGCAAAGTGTAATCTGGCCTTTGTGTTTTTGAGTGTAACCACTGGTCTGCAGCATGTATTTCCGTTCATGAAGGCGTCTCTTTGATTGTAGACCGTGACAATGATACATCTGCCTTCTTGAGAATGTTCTTGGCTTGGCTTGATGTTGTGAAACTGTTTTTTTTTTTTTACGTACGGTGGTCTTTCAGGTCTTTTGATGTTGCCCAGCTGGCTGGTGCATTCATACTTTTGAAGCATGTTTTTCTCTCTAATAGGTTTACTTGCATTGATATATGTTTGGGCCTCATATTTAAAATTACAATAAAAGCTATAAAATACAAATTCAAAACTTTGAATCATCTCCAGATACTAGTTTTGCTTCATTTGTCATCAAATAAAAAGGGAACAGGCTCACCTGGCCAGAGACCTGCTTGTTAGTAAATTTGCCAATTCATTTTTCAGTATAAAAATTGCTGTAATTTCTAAACGGTTAATGCAAGGTTTTTGCAAAACCCCTTGAATTAAAGGTGACAGTCTGCACTTAGATTATATATTGATTGTCTGTTATAAAATCCATTGTGGTGGTGTACAGATGCAAAACTACAAAAAAAAATGTGGCTTTGTCCAACAAATTATGGACCCAACTGTATAAAATATCAGGCTAAAAAACAAAATGCACAAATTTCACGTCTAAGCAAAGGCAGGGACAGAACCCGAGTCCCTGCCACAGGTCAATATCATTTCCTGTTTCAGTGCTACTCTCAGTGAAGTCCATGCCTGAATTTAATTGAATTTTAATGACATTTTCTAAATGTTGTGTTTTCCTTTTTTCTTGTTGCGTCTTGCACTTCAGAGCTACCTTGTTCTGTCACTAGCATGGCAGGAAAAAGAGAACTTAGACCTTAGTTTAAATCACAGAAATGACAGAATACCTGCGAAGTGTATTTGAAGAAGTAATAAATGCTCAAAGTCTGTAGCCTCACCTGACCCCGAGGACACACATTTCACAGTTAACTGCGTGTTCACACTGTGTTACATCTTCAGCTGCCTGACCCCATGACCCGTTTAAACTGAGGCGTGGTTTGATGTAAGGACATCAGTATGCCACCTGTCCGTAGGCTTAGAGATGAATGTTCATAAATACAAACTCATTTAGCATACTCACCTGAAGTATCCAGGCAACAGTCAAAACACCTGACTATCTATGATTTGTTTGAGCTAATGGAAATACCAGCCCCCAGAGTTAATATCCTGTCAAACAGATGTGTATTGTGAGATCTTGCCTGTCTGCTGTGGCCTTAACTGATGGATTACACAGATGTAAAGATTAAATAACCCCGGGTACACGTATGAGGTTAAGTCTGGGTCATTTGACACCCATCTTGAGCAGTGCTTAAACATCCTCGTGTACATCTGTTTAAGAAATGCCTGGCTTTTGGGCTTGTATCATATCTTATTGATAAAGCACATGAAAAAAGGAAAGCAGCGGTCAGACTTTGCAGCTTTTATTACATCAAAACAAAATCTTTTGTCAGTATTTGAACATGTTTAGCATTTTAAAGAGCGAGAAAATGCACACTGCAGTGATACTGCACTCATGTATTACTGTTTCAGTTCACTTTTAAAAAAGCAGTCAAGGGTCAATCCCATGCTGCTTTAGTTCTTTATCAGAAAATAGCCACAGGGTTAAACAACAGACAGAATATTAATTGTATTAGTAAAAACACATTTTATCTCTATATGTTTTTATATATATATATAATGACGACAAAGAAACCTTAAACCTTATGAATTGCATAATATGCATTTTTTTTCACAGGCCTTTGATGATTTGAGGTCCATGCATCAAGCTCTAATTTTCTTGGTCCTGCTTTTATTTTTTTTCTTTTCACTTGAATTTTCTTCATGACCTCTTTATGGATATGAGAATCTGTGCTAAAATATTACATTATGGCCATAGCGGCTCATGATTTGAAAGCTTGGTGAATATACCTACAAAAAGCCAAAACATCACTTAATTTAAATACGGCTGATCTCCCCTTCAAGCTTTAACCGCACAGTGATGGTGTCAAGTTTTTGCAGATATTTAAAGAATTTTTTTTCCCAAATGTGTGCATCACACCGTATGTCTGTCTTTGTCTTTTATGCACATCTGTTGCTGTTTTTATTTTCTTTTGTTACTGTGCATTGCCTATTCAATATATTCTCAAAATTTTGAAACATGACTACATATCACCAAAAAAAGAAATGTATGATATATTTTTTTCCCCCAGTTCCTGCTGAGCAGCACTGTGAACTCAACTGCCGGGCCGTAGGGTTCAGGTTCTACGTGCGGCAGTCAGAAAGGGTGATCGACGGGACGCCGTGTGGACAGAATGAAACTTCTCTCTGTGTGGCAGGAAAGTGTACGGTAGGCCACACATGAACCTTTTTTTCAGATTTGTGTTTATGTTCATATGACTGTATGCGTTCACAAACAGAGCTTCATTAGTGCGATTATAATCTTGTGCTGTTTGGCTACTGCAGTGCTTTGCTGTGATGGGCAGCTTCTTTACCACCGCGTCTGCTGTTAGTTATATGATTCACTGGGTCTCTCTTCATCAAGCTCTCTTTCTTGGTGCTGCATCTTCTTTTTTTCTTTTGGCATCCTTAATGACCTCAGAGTGGATCACAGCTTTCATTTAAATTTTCTTCATAACGTCCTTTTGTGTAAAGCAGAGGTGATTCAAATGTACAGATGGAGTATAAAACATTTCTAGGATAAGTCATTTGTAAGAGAAGCTAACTTATACTCTTATGCAGTAGCACTGATGTACTGATGGCTATGAGCACCAGAGGGCAGCATAGCATAAGTGTCAGGCCTGCCTCTATGATGTGGAGAAGTGAAGATCAGGGTTTTACCTTACTGGACCAAAACCGGACGCTGTTGCTGTGTGGGTGTATAGTTGGATATGTATTCAGTGAGCTGGATTTACCTTTCTTGTTTGATCAGAGTTTAAGTCCAAGAAATATGTTTAAACACAAGCTCATGTCCAATTGGTTCTGCTGACCGTGCTTTTTTTTTTTTTTTTTTAACCCAGTGTGTTTCTCGTGCACTTTAATGCAGGAACAATCTTTGCAACATTAAGATTTAATCAAATAGAAAAGCCCTCTGATCTCACATTTCCACTGTTAACACAGACACAGCATTAGCATTGTGATCCTTCACACGGGTCCGTTTAATTAGCAATAACGGAAACTAAAGGGTGATTTTATGTGTCTGAATCAAAAATTATTAATCTGCAAATGTTAATCATTTATGTTTCAGTGTCTGATTTTCTAGCTTATTATTTCAAAACTGAAGCTCATAAGAAGTTTTTCAGGAAAGGGAGATTTTATTTATTTATTTTTCTCATCTTTCCCCACTGAGATTTTCTCAGCTGGTCCAGCCGTTTGAACAGGACATCCCCCCAGCTGCAAGCCAAGATATAATGTAAAAACATCTGGATAATTTAATTTAATCCGAACCATTCTCATGATTGGAATTTCATATTATTGTGGGAATTTATAAATGTTTGCAGTTGGCACTGAAGGTTTTCCCTCCACTCCTGGAGGTTAGAGGACCTTGAAGATACATACCATGACATATGGAATATACATAATCCTCTAAACAAGAGATATCATTGCAAGTATGTTGATTAAAAAAAAGAGACCACATTAGAAAGAGGCTGGGCTGGTAGAGGGCACAAGCAGCATAGCCATTCATCAGCTGCAGCAGCAGCAGCAGTAGCAGCAGCATGGAGCAGGAAGAAACCACAGGGAGGAGTGGTCACCACTGGTGACTCTTTAGATCAGCTGATGGTCAGCTGGGTTGGTGCACTCTGCTTGACCCAATATGATACCCTGTAGCTTGTCAAAATACTGATAATAAATTAAAAGTCAAATAAGCAACAGAGCGCTTCTGAAGAAAAACGTATCAGTGGTTTTATATATATATATATATATATATATATATATATATATATATATATAAATTTTATTTTTTTATAAATGCTAAGACCGCAGCTCCACGAATAACCCTGGCATTCAACCCATCATTTGATCTGCTAGAGATACTTTTGATCCCCAGCAGATAAATCCTGCTGACCTAAACGATATCCTCTAACTTTTCCTCTAGTGCCACTATGGGGTCGATCTTTGTCTGGAGTCAAGTATCTTCACAATTATTGATATTCAGTGGCCCGCTCAAGATACTCAGTTCCACTCAACATTAAAATTTAAAATTTTCCTCCTCTATATTTTAGTTCCAGCAGCAGATCAAAATACCAAATTTCCGAGTTCTTTGCTTTGCTTTGCTGCTGCTCTGCTTTTTAAGGCACTATTGGCCCCTGGAGCCAACCAACCACTCTGTGGATGAGCAGAAAGCACTGCGACTAAAGAGTCCATTATCAGGCCAAGTATACACCTGTAAGCAACTCTGTTGGGTGAATATGGCTAATTAACTGTAAAGATAACTTTGCTGTAGTAGGTAACATTAGGGATTGATTAGCATTTGTAAAGCAGCCAAATTTCACCCAGAAGTTGTTCCGAAGAGCAACTCTTGTCACTCTGCAAGCTTCTTAAAATGCTTCTGGGTGCTTATTTGTGCAGCAATTTAGATGCATTTTCTAAATCTTAATTTTAATGATCAGCAGGACATAAAAAAAATTATGACTAGGATCACCAGTCAAATCTGATAAAAAAAACACAAACAAAAAAAACCCCTTAAAAACCTTGCTCTCTAAATAAGTTGTTTGTTTTTTTTTAAAGTTACTGAAGTTATATTTATATCATGTGGGTATCTGTAATTCAGTCTAATTTTTCATTTTCATTTATATTGACAATGATTTGATTCAATTATTTATTTACAGAAGTACAGCTCCAGCAAAAAACAAT
Source organism: Pterophyllum scalare (assembly GCA_024447675.2). Classification (NCBI taxonomy): domain Eukaryota; kingdom Metazoa; phylum Chordata; class Actinopteri; order Cichliformes; family Cichlidae; genus Pterophyllum; species Pterophyllum scalare. The sequence goes on from JAMQGT020009950.1 coordinate 42,675, forward strand.
GACCTGATAGGCTGAGGACAGGCTGTCTTCAGTCATCAGCAGCAATGGTTATATTAGCAGAGCTTATGCATAGTTAGGAAAGGGAACTTGTTTCTATTCTAGTGTCTACTCTTTTAATAAATTTAAAAGTAATAGAATGAAATAGGACAGTGTTATTTATTATGCTCACCCCCAGCAGTTGAACAATAGGTTTTTCTGGGTTATGGCAATGTCTCTTTGGACAAACTACCTGCAGAACTGCAGTAAGCCCTACAGTGTAGCCTCAAACTAGAATCGGTGATAATAATACTAATAATGGCATTTTTATTGCAATTACATAATGACTATTATTGTGTTTTTTAATGATTATTTTGGATATCCATACATGATTTCCTGTCATAATGTAGCATAATGTATTAATATTTCTAGCATTTTACTGGAAGGAACATTTTGAGCATGCTGGGATGATAGTGATATTTCCCTCTGAAATATATAATATAATATTAATGCAGCTTTGCTGAAGTCTTTTGGAGAGTCAAGCTACATGATTGAAAATGACAACGCGGCAGCTTTAGCAGAATATCCTACAACATGTTTCATACATTCATTGCTGTGTTCAGCACATGGTAATCCATATGGAATACAAACAAACTTTCCCCCTCGCCTCCAGTAGTAAATGTTTGTGTACTAATACTGTGATTTATAGATGAAAGTGGAAACTTTTGCTTTTTCTCATACTAAATTACTTAATTCTGATAATTGCATGAGAAATTTTTGAAGGTGGTTGTAAATCATAGTAAGAGACATGTAAATGTTATTAGACATAAAAAAGAAAAATGTTTGCCATAAGTCATTTCTATTTCTTTTCCATATGGGAAAGCAACCAAGACAACAACAATGGCAGGCCAAGATGGATATTATATTTTAGCTCATATGGGAAATGTTGCTTTGGGAAAATCAAGTTTGGGCTGTGTTTGGGTGGTTGTTATAGCACCATATACAGCTCTGTTTTCTTTAAATCACAGTTTTCAGTGGTTGCTTTGTCTCATCAAAATCTCCATATTTTCTCTTTCTTCAAACTGCTTGTGTTGGCTGTTTTCCAGAGCTAATAAGTAAGCACTAACAGGCTGTAAAACTAATAAACAATAAACTTGATGCTCATTAAGTTTCTGTGAAGTAAAACAATCTGACACCAAATTAGTCAGAAGATATCTCTCACAAAGCTACTGTACAAACTCTTAAATGGCCCCCGAGGCACTGAGAAGTGTTACGGATATACTCCTGGAGTTCTACCAGAGACTCTGATGCATCTGGATTTAGATTAGAGCCAAATCATACAATCATTTTTAACCAGTTATTCAAACTGAGTCAACCCAGCAGGTCAGAACCCATCTGTACGAAGCACAAAGAAAGAAGTGTTTGTCCAACTGCCTGCTGTCCTCTTGAAGGGAAAAATCATTATGTGTAAAGTTTGCTGTTTGGTGAGTGTTTATTTGTATGTCATGTTTCCAAAATAAATATTTGAAGCACTCATCATTTTAACAAATAATACCACAGATGGCAGAAGTGTTCGGAGTCTTTCCTGAAGCAGAAGTACTAACAGCAGACACTAGAAATACTCACAAATACTGCATTAAAAATGTGAAATTATGTAGGTATGAGTGAATGTCACTGGTGTCCTTAGTGCATACATATCAGTAGGTTACTGTTAATCATATGATAAAGTGAAAGCAGAATATTTCTATTGTAGGTGGTTGGGTTGAAGCAAATACTTCATATAGGACTAAAGAATTATTTTCATTGGTCTGTTGGATAATGTATCAATTGTTGCCATTGTTATTATAATAAATTTGTTTTATTTATAGGAAAAACCACAAGTCTATAACTATTTCAGGGTTCTACCCAGCGGTTGATTGCCAGGCGCCGCACCACGCTGATGTTGTTCGTTATTGGAACTCTTCACTATCACTGCAATTTGCAAGCGAGCGTACACCACGCGTCCTCTGCCCCGTCACTGATACCAGACTGATTTGTTTTCTTTTGCTAGATCGCTGCACTATACGTTACGTTACGTTCACAATGTGCCCCTGTGATCTCGCGACAGTCCTGTTCACGCTTGATTTTTGCGTGGCTACGAAGCAAAACAGCGACCAACGTGAAAGCACGGGGGGAAGAAGTGGAAAATGACAGTTTAGAGCTTCCTATTAAACAGAAATTCACTGGAGCTCAGTGTTGCCAACTTATCGACTGAGCGACTTCTCAGAACCCCCCCTCATGCTAATGCTAATTAGCATTAACAAACTAATCCCACCCCCGCTCCCTTCCCCCCACACACATGCACATGCTGGGCTGAATTTTTTTTCTGGCTAGAACCTTGTATTTTGTGTAGCTGGTTGTTTAATTTATAACCCATCATTATATTTTACGGGAGCCGAGAGTGGACGTGGTAGGTATAAACTTTTAACTTTTTTTAAAACTTTTTTAAAAACTTTTTTTTTCTCCAGAAAACAAAGTTTATTTTCTCGCGATAATTAGTTATTTATCTTGAGAATACGGTAATCGTTATTTCGTGATAATGAGATAAATAACCCGTTATCTCGAGAAAACCATCAGAAAAAAGTTTATATGTACCACGTCTGCTCTCGGCTTCTGTAATATTTTATGACCTCACTATCTTCAAAAATTGTTACACACTACTAAATACACAATTTTCCTTTAAATTGTAATCGAATAATTTGCTTGATAAGAAGAATACATGCCCTCCAGATTTAATTAATTATGTACATACTTGAGTGAAAGTACTTTCATTTCACACATGGAAATTTTGTGGTACTTAGAGGGTTAGTTGATAATTTAGGCAATTTTTTTTGATTGACTTCTCTTACATATGACAAGGTTAATTAATGTTACATGTGTCACTTAAATTGGTACATGGTGTTTTTATATATCAAGCTCATCATTTTAGAGATCTGAGATTGTTGCCTCAGGTGATTTTTTTTTAATTTTGATTTTTTTCTTTCCAGGCCTATTTCCTGACACACTGAACTTTTCCTCTGTTGAAAGTTTACCTCCAGTGCTCTGGTTTTCATGTGTGTGTGTGTATCCTAGCGCTAGACCATCGCACACATAGTGAAAACAGATCAAAATAACCCCCAGCATTAAGGCAACATTATGCTAAGGAATTTTGATGAGGTGACTGCAGTGGATCTGTACTGCTGTTAGTTTGAGTCCAATGCAATGTGTTTCATTTGTGACATTTACATATAGTAGCACATCAGGCAGTTGGCAAGATATAGGACTCTTTAAATGTTGAAATAGCATCTGAAATTTTGTAATGTTAATATATTCATTGTAACCTGTATCTACATTTTGACTCAGTTATCCAGCATGTGGCCTTTGCATACTTTATCTAAGTTCTTATGGCCTTCTGGAGCAAAAGGTTGGCCACCCCTGCCATGTTACAACAGAGGTAAATGGTCAGGAAAAGCAAGGGAACAAAGTGCTGAGCTTAAATCATCATTACACTCCCATATTATAGCTCCTGGTTCACGCCACTTTAATTTTTGTTTTGTTTTGTTTTTAACTTTGCATTAGTGTCTGGAGGTAATTTTAGCTGTGGCATTCACATTGGTTGCATTGCAGTTTTCTACCATGACCACAAGTGGATTTTTGATACTTAATCATAATAATGACAAATTAATTTATAACAATTGGAGTATATTTTTGTGTTAGGAGGAAATTAATCGCAATGATTTTGTTATTTTATCTCTCCATATTCAAACCATTAAGAGTTGTGCGCTTGCTGTGGTGATGATCTGTTACCGATTACAGAGAAAACATAGCTTTTTACCACACAGTTCACAGTTAATGTGGTCCCTGACATCTTTAATATTATATCAATCACAGCCTTCTTCTGTCCATATGACCTTTTGGCCTCTGTCTCATATTTATGATGCCTTCTAATTGACCTGATATAGAAAATCTTTGAGTTAAATGTGCTGTCATTTTTTTTCTTCACTGTTTCAGGTTTGGTTTGCTAGGACAAATTTGTGGGATTTAATTTTCATCTCACTGCTGCACATGCACTTAAAATGGTATAACAGTTTGGAGATGTGGTTGCTTACAGGTTGAACACAGACTGTTAGTGGGTTTAGTGGTTGAGTCTATTATTGTGTGTAAAGTACCCCAGAGATTGGACCCTTTGATTGGCAGGATAACAGAATAAAATAGGATGGGTCATTTGATTTAATCTGCCAAATGCTTGACAGGTTTTTGTCTTTGCTTTCCACTTGTTTCCATTCCATCCATCCATCCATCCATCCATCTATCCTCTTAGCCTGTCCCAGCTCTCATTTAGACAGGTCGGCACTCCATCACAGGACTAATGCATTTCAATTCAATTTTATTTATATAGCACCAAGTCACAACAACTCCTCAAGGCACTTTATATTGCAAAGTAAAGACCCTAAAATATTAGAGAGAGAAACCCCAACAATCAGAAAACACTTGGTGACAGTGGGGAGAAAGAACCCCCTTTTAACAGGAAGAACCAGGCTTGGGAAGCCATCTACTGCGATCACTTGGGGAGTGAGGGTTAAGAAAAATAAAAGGAGTGCATAAAGGGACAAGGACAAAGGAAAGAGAAGACAGAAGAGACAGACTGGCCATCATTTATGCTCATTTTGACTCCTACGGCCAATTAAGATTTAACAGTTAACCTGACGTACATGTCTTTGGACTGTGGGAGGAAGCTGAAGTATCCAGAGAGACCTATGTAAGCACAAGGAGAAAATGCAATGTTCAGGACATTCAGCTCTCTTTAAAATAAAAGGCTGTGGACATATAATCAAAAGGTTCCCAGGATTCTATAGGGTACCCTGAGCCAATACAGTGTCTTCAAAGCCATGTTTGAAATATTTAAAAGGTCCTCTAATATCTATTGTTGTGTATAAAAAGTTGTTTTTTGCACTCTGTTTTTCTCTGTCTTTCTTTGAGAAGCCCTGAACATTATAATGTTTGGTTGAGTTACTCAGAACTTAAATCAAGCTCTTCTCCCTCAATACCAATACATCTGCACTGACCGTCTCTGTTAAACCATTCTTTCAATGAACAACTGCATACTGTCTGGAGTGCTCATCTACCAGTTCAGACAGTACTCTGGGAGGTTATTATGCACTATGGAAAATAAATCAATGTAAACTATTTGATTTAATTCAGTATAAAATAATTTTTCATCACATTACTGTATATCCTATATCACACATACAGTGAAGTGTTAAGGAAACCAGTTCACAATTTTAGTAAAATTATAAGACTGTGTATTTATGATCATGATTATTGAGAGTTATGTCAAGCACATTTGATATCCTAATTGATCATTTTCTTTAATATCACTGTTATATTTTAAAAGCAGAAATACTTAACATTTCCTATGATCCACATGTGCAATGTGCATATGGAAAGGCCAGGTCCCATGAATGTGGTTACTCAGATGAACAGTGGAAGAAAGATCCCTTTATGTTAGGAATTCAGTGCAGCTGTGAGCTCTCTCCTTTTTATACTGAGGAAGTGCATTTGAGAAGGGTGTGTGTATTTTTAAAGGGCGATCACTGACCACACACTTCTCTACCAATGGTGGTAGGCCCACCTGAGGGAAGAAAATCTATCTTTCCTGGACTATTACAGACCCAGTAGCAAGTTTGCACTACTCCCTACTGTTCAACACAGTTACTGTAGGGAGGAGGCATTGATGAAATATCAGGAAAACCAGTTCTGAAAGCTGAAGTTTAAATCTTTTTGATCTATGTGGACAATAAATGGGGCATGTCTTGCATTAGTCTGTAAAATATTTTAATTCAGTCTCTATTAGGATTAATGTTTGCTGATAAGCATTGCAACATTGACCTGGCAGATTCCAACATTGGGTTTTGATGTATTGTTCTCCCCTCATGAAGATGACAGATAGAATTGTGGGCCATCCAGCCCAGTGCAATGTTGAGATCTCAGGAAAGGCCTTCCTCTCTGACTGGCATGTTTCCCAGCACCCAGAGCATAGTTCAGGCCAAAACTCATCAAACAACAGCCAAGGCCACTCCTCACTTCTTTACTCTGACAGCTGCATCTGTTTTATGCATTCCCAACTGTAGTGGACAGACAGACTTGTTAAAAAGGGGATGAGAGCTCTGATATACAGCCAACCTGGCACAGACTGGCGGAGATACCTCAATCCCATTTCTGTCAGGACAAGCCTCAGCTGCACATTCACAGGGTGTTCCCCATCATTACTCAGTGCAGATGGTTACAGGGCCTGTCTTCAGCTAATGTATGTACATTAACAGATATGTTTTTATGCTGAGAAACTCTCGGGGTACTTTCAGGTCTTCTTACACTGTAATATGTAATGGTGCATGGCCTGTGCATGGGGGTTAAGCGACCAAATGAAAATGTGACATCCAAAAAAATAGATGAAATAGGCCATTAGCTTGTCTCATTGTGTTATGGAAGAATATAATTTTCTTACACAAATGTGTGTGGTTTTTTTTTAACATTTCTTTTCAATCCAATATTAAAAAACAGTTAAAAAAATTATTTAATAAATCAACTACATACACTATATTACCAAAAAGTAGTCACTCACCCATCTGAATCATTAAATTCAGGTGTTCCACTCACTTCTATAGCTGCAAGTGTATAAACCAAGCACCTAGGCATGCAGACTGCTTCTTCAAGCATTTGTGAAAGAATGTGCTGCTCTCAGAAGTTCAGTGAATTTCAGTATGGTACCATGATAGGATGTGCCACAGTCCAGTCTTGCAATTTCCTCCCTACTAAATATTCCACAGTCAACTGTTAGTGGTATTATAACAAAGTGGAAGCTACTGGGAATGACAACAACATGAAGTCACTACAGACCACCAAATGTGGCCTGCAGATTAGCTCAAGAACAGTGCATAGGGAGCTTCTTGGAATGAGTTTCCATGGTCAAGCATCCACACCTTACATCACCAAGAGCAATGCAAAGCATTGGATGCAGTGGTGTAAAGCATGCTGACACTCTTACTTGAATACAACATGATGTTCATTTTATACATTATGGCTTCCACTAGAATCAAAGTGGTGAAACAGGCTATGCTTTAGGATTTGGCTACCTTGTCATTGACATGCTGCTACAGGATGAGGTGCAGTGTCCTTTGGTTTCCCAGTCAAATCCACCACTGGATTCTCAAGAAACCAAGATGGTAATTACTAAAATGCATAACTCAAGAGTTCAGAAGTGGACTCTGTGTAATTAACCTTTTATATGTATCATAGTCACAGTGTCTGTAGAAAATATCAGAGTTTCACAGCACATTAGTCCTAAAAATAATTATTTTAACATTGCTAGTTTGTTAAAGCTAAGTGTATCCTCACAGAGATAAAGTCACAGCTTTGTGCTGTTACATTGTTTAACCAAAAGTTTAACAATTTGTGTGCTAAATTTATACAAGAGAACTTGGTGAACTTACTGAAGGTAGCTCTTGAAATGTGCTACCAGTTCCTGTTAGGGCACTTGTTGCTGTCAGGGGGCTTGGATATAGAAAGTCCAGTTAAATGACAGTTAAGACAAATGAATGTAAAGATGTGAAGGAGATGACAGATTAATGTCTTAGTCTGGCCTCAACTTCCTGGATCTTGACGGGGCCCCTGCTGCCCCCCACCGGCTCTAATTGGCCCACATTGGCCACCTTACTGCCTCTGTGCGACCTGTGCAGCTTCAGCGCTTCAGGTTTGTGGGGGGGTCAGACACCTGCTCTGCTCCACCATGCCTCTGGTGGGCTTGCTACAGCTCATAAAATCTTTCCTCAGGAGACAGGGGTATCTCAGTCAAACTAAGAAAGAAAAGTGTCTGCGTTTGATGCAATCTCCATTTGATGTATTTTAAGCAAGGAGTTGGACATTTTCAGAGAGAATCCTACTGATTTCAGCTCCCTTGTACCACTGTGAGGTTGGTATTTTTCATCTTTTATAGGAAACTGACTTGGATGTTATGACTTGAACTGTTACCTAGCTTGAGTTGCTGTAGACTTTTGTTGCTGCATTGTCTAGTTATTGGAAGCCACACGGGGCTATATGACCACAGGAAGAGCAGAAGTGTTTGAACTTCCATTTCCTGATCATATTCTGACAGCTCAGCTAAACAACATCTGGGCTGGCACCTTATATGTGGGTGTCAGCAGAAATAAAGTATTTGTACAAGCACTTTTCCTCTTAAAATACCTTCCCTACGGTGTAGGCAGCTGACGGATGTTTACATCAAAAACAACCAAAAACTAAGGAAAAAGTTGACCGTCATGAGGAAATTATCCTTTATATGCTACATAATTGGTGTTATCGAATTACATTGTTTCTATTATATCTGCTGATCTGTAGATTTCTCACCTTGATCTCATCTCTGTCTGTGCTTTCTGTGATGTTTGTGTTTTGTCAGAGTTTGGCATTTTATATTTCATCTTCTATTTTATTCCTCTCTTGCCATGATCATCATGTTTTTATGACTGCAGCCAAACTGCGGGCTCGACATGTTTGGTCAAGCAGGACACCGGAGAAAAACCATCAGTTTTAAATAGCTTTGAATAGTTTTGAATTTTCTGTATAGGAATGGACAAGGAGGCTGTTGGATTAGGAGGTAGGCGGATAATTTCCTGATACGCTGGATTGATGACAGTGAGTGGGGTTTAGCTGATGTATAATGCATTAGGTGGCTGATATGCAACAGGTTGAGCTGCAAACGGAGTGTGTTTTGAGGGCAGAGAGCAATGGCTCGTAATATCTCCTGATCTCCCATGCAGGTTTATGAGGGCATACGATATGGATACAAAATTGTATTTTTAGCACTCGGCAGTCACAAAGTTCTTCTTCAGACAGACGGCTGTTGACAGTGATTTGCTGCTGCCTGGGTGGCTGTCCATTGAAGAGACAGTTGAGGACATTTAATGCCTCATCGGCTTGTTTGGAATGTCATCGATCTCGAGCTCTCAGTGTGTGGTCAGGAGGACATCTGGGCCTAAAGTGAGATAAGAATCACAGGTGTGAATGGGCGTGTATGGGTGTTTATAATTTAAGGTGTTTTGAACTATTTTCTGAGACTATGCCCTACTTAATTATACATGCCTGTTATAAATATGCGCCGCTATTTATGCATATGCTTTTATGTGTGTTTGGGAATGTGAGCATCAGATGAAGAGTGTGTCTCTGCTCCCAGTTCCTTGCTACGCAGGGCCAATTAGACTCTTATTTGATGTCTAATTCTAACAGCTTTATTAACAAAACAACACTAGCAGGTGTTTAAACTTGGTAAAAACACAAACAGATGGATTAAAACAGAATTTATAAGGTTTATTTCAGTATTTCAGGGCTTTGCAAGACTGGGCTAACAGGCTGCAGTTACTTTGATCAACAAAAATAAATTATCACCGGTGAGGCCTTTTAGGTTGAAAACACACTTTATAATTATGACACTGTTGAGGCTTAAATATGAGGGAGATTTTGACATTATTTATCGGATACATAATGCTTCCTTCTCTCCTCGCTTAAGCTGGGTGCAGTTTTGAGCTTTCTCAGATCAAAGATAAGACAGTGAAAGTGTTGGAGTAATCTTTGGTTGTGGGTTCACAACTGTGGTCCTACATCACAATCTTCAAGTTAGTTGTTATAATGACACTGAGACCAACGATTGTCTGGATAAAATTCAGACAGTGCCAAAAGATACTGACTAACCGATCAACTGTATGAAACAACGTATTGATCAATGTAATTGTGAAAAGAAAAAAAAAAACAACAAATTTGGATGGATGGAAGGAAAATGTGCAAAATAATATGTATGGAATTACAACAAAGGAGGAAGTCTAGTTGAGCTGTGGCAGCAGAACCTTGTTTGTATGACAGCAGTTGTTATTGTGACTGCTGATGAGGACAAAGCATGGAGACAAATAGCAGAGGAACTGCCACCTTGAATCGTAAAATGTGATTCATTAAGTATTATTACTCAGCATGCATTAAATCAGGTATTATATGAAGTATATGAATGACTTTATCACTGGTCCCACAATGGGGGAAATTATTGTTAACAGAACAGCCATTGTTAGGATTATTCTGTAAACTTTCTTCTGTTTACATTGAATTATCATATCTTTTTGTTTTATTAGTTTTATACTGTTGTTTTATTTTGAAGTGTACAGGAAATACATTCATGCATATCCTCCAGGCTTTTATTGTGAAGGTCTGTAAATAAAAGCGCAGCAAGGGGGTTGTCCCACAGGGAGACCGCTTCCTCTCTGCTCAGTGACCAGCCGTGTCCCTTTGGCCAGGGGGCTGGGCTGAGAGGATGGGATCTTCCTCCTTGCGCAAGTACAAGCTGAAGGGCTGTTGGTGTCTCTGTTCTTTGTTAATTAGAATGATTTTGAACCCATCACCCATCCAAGGAAAAGACAAACAAACCAGACAAACATAGAGAGATAAGTATTCTGCGGCCACGCTGCCGTTACAAAAGATGAAAAACAATAGCGAAAACACACAGGGTTAGGTGAGGAGAAAAAAGTCATCTCATACTATGCCCCCTCCCCCCGCCGGGCCCCACAGAGCCGCACAGGGCACAATACAAGATTGCAAAAAACCCTATTTTTAGTGTAGAAAGCACATAAACTGCATGGGAGTACTAGGGTGGGGAGGAGAGGGGATGTGCCAGCAGAGGCGAGTGAGTCCAGGGTACTGTGGAGGCAAGCCACCCCCCACCCCCCCCTCGGCTAACAGTTCATGATAATGTTTACGATAAGGTGGAATAGTCAGCCTTGGTAGCCAGTATAACAGTTCACACAGGTCACAAAGAACGGGACAAGTGGGGGCGTAGGGCATCTTTTTACATAACACCCAGGAGAAAAATGAGATACACGGCTATCCAAGGCTGGTCGGGGAGCCAAATTTCAGATACTACAATTGTTTTGGTACAGGCTGTCATAACTGATTAATTTGCTGACAGCCTTACAGTCTTTCTGGTACCTCTCAATGGCGAAAAATCCAATAATCCGAATTTTCTTGGTTTCTTCCTCGCCGTGCAGAAACAGACACTCCTCCAAGATCTAATCCATTCCGATTCAGCTCCAGCATATACTGATTCTGAGTTGAGTTTGTACTGCTCTGCATCCTTCACAGGCAGCCTTACCAAGGCTGCCCAGACTTCCCGAATTTCACGATAAGCCAAGTCCAATCAGAAAAAATCCTGGTATAAATAAGCCAATATGCCACGTCCTCAATCAATAGTACAGCCAGGCACGTCATCTTCCACTCTCCTCCATAACGTAGCCAGCCGGGTATGTCGATCAGACAAGAGGAAAGAGGGTTCTCCTTTTCCCAATCTCCTCATGATGAAAATTTGTTGAGAGACCAGCTGACCAGATCCATAATTTTAATTTCCAGTTTGGAAGATTTGTGAAGAGAGACTCTAAAGCAGCGAAACGGCAAAGCAGGGTAGATAAGGAAGGGTTAGGAAGAGAAGAAAAACTACCCCTATATCTAGGTATTGCACAGTGTGGATTTCAGTTAACTCATAAGATTGATGAAATTGCACAGTGTGGGAGTCCTTAGATGTGTAAACTACTGTGAACACCTTGTGAAGAGATTTGCATAATATCTCCTCAGGCTCTGTAGTAAATATTTTAAGGTCTGATTTAAAAAAGAATTATGACATCATGTTGAAATTTGTTACTGAAATCCCTCATTAGAGTCTTTGGATTGTTTAGGTGGAATGATGTAAACAGGCAGACTCTAATGAAGCACTACAAATATGCCAAATATTCCTCTACAGCTTATGTTTTATCTTTGTCCATCCAGAGGTGGTCATAGTTGAGCAAGCCACCAGAAGACCGCGAATGCAGGTATTAACTCCGTCATTTAGATATCAAACTACAGTGATGGAGGCTGGCAGGATGGCCATTATGCTGGTTCCAAACTGCACAGGCAGAGGTGAGGGACTGATGTTTGACAATGGCTGCTGTGGTGTTCAGTGAAAATGAAACCCCACGTTCATGACTCTTAGATTTGGCTCCGCACAGCTCATGGCAGGAATGTATCTTCAGCTGCAGAGTCTGTCGATCACAGGCCAAAGACAAATAGAAACGGCAGCTTCCTTCAACCACACCTTGCCCCTCCCATCCCAAATCCCCTCTCAACCTGCTTTATTCATTAACTTGCCCTCCTCCACTCCAAAACTGCCTTCTTCAGTCAAATGCATTGCTTGAAGGGAGCAATCATGGGACCTACATGTCTGGCCTTGCTGACTAATATGTATCCCAGATGCACCAAAATCGTGTGTTTTCTCTTCTTCCTACTTTCTGCCCTTTCCTAACATTTACTGACCAAATTAAAATTGGTGTAAAGTTTTTAGAAGGGGTCTATAAAAACCACTGAGAGGCTGGACTTGAAACTTATGAGAAACTTGTTTTAAATGGCTGTGAGTATTCTCTCTTTTTTTCCTGCTTTCAAGTAGCATGAGTAAAGCATGATGTAAGGGTAATAGAGTAGTAACAGAGGTATTACAGCTGTCAGGTAAAGTGTTTTTAGTCCCTTAGGCCACACTTGCTAAAAATGTTTGCTGTCAAGGTTTGGCTCCTTAAATTTGGATTTAAACACACCCGAGCAGGAAACAGGCAAGAAAAAAAGGAAAAATGATGAAGAATAAGAACAGAATCTGAATACAGGGTTATATGAGCGTGTGTGTGCTGGAGCACGACTTTGGCGTGTGGGCTAGAAACTGGAGGAATCAGGCGCTTTAAGCCAAGGTTGCTTCAGGGCTGACCCAGTTGTAGAGGGAAAGATCCTGGGAAATATCGGAGACCCAGTCTGGCTCTGTCCGACCTCTGGGCTATACCCCCATAATGAGAGCCATCCAGATTAGAGAAACATCAGGGGAGCAGAAGATGATGTCTGTATGTTCATCATGACGGATGAGCTGCTGAAAAGGGACGTTTTCATCCTACATGTCTGCAGCTGTGTTTGACTGGGGAGATTGTTGTCACTTAGCTGCTTACTGTGCAAAATGTACACGCTGCTTCATGGTGTGTGTGTGTGTGAGTGTGATCTTCCATATGGTGAAAAAAAAGCAAGTCTGGAAATCATTCAGTTTTAAGGTGAAGATAAGTTTTAAGGTTATGCAAAGGTTAGGCAAGTAGTAGTTATGTTTAAGGTTAGAGTAGTTCAGTTGAATAGTGTGTGTGTGTGTGTGTGTGTGTGTGTGTGTGTTTGTGTGTCTGTGTGTGTGCACGCCTGTGTGCGTTTCCCCTGACACACTTCCAGCACAAGCCAAGCCAGATGCAGGTGTGTAGATATTTGTTTCTTGTGACTCCTTCTTGCACTCAGTGCCTCTGCTTGCTCTGTGAAACAGTTTAACAGCATATTAGAAGAAGGTGGAAGGGTGTGATTTATTAAGAATACTGCCAAAATACATATCATTACCAAGCAAATATTTGGCAGTCTGTTCATCTCACTTAAAACATGTGACTGCACACATAAATTTTAAGTTCCAAGCTTCGGAGTAGCTAATAATTTTACTGGGTGAAGCTGATGTCTGAGCTGCTGTTTAAAGCATTGCAAATTTGCAGTTAGACCAAGACAAAGGCAGTCTTGGTGTCCACTTATTCAGTTTATCAATGGATTATAGATCTAGTCTTTTTACGCATCTGTTTTCAATTCTCTTGTGTGTCATATGTACTTTTTGACATCTTCCTATTCCCTGAGATTGCACTAATCTTTTACAACAAGTTACATTTATATATATGGTTAAATACACAATATATATATGTGTGTGTATTACATATTTTACTATATTTGCCAGTCGTTGCCTTTTACAGCCAGATAACATAAATAATAGCATGAAAGATAAAAGTCTGGCACACTCTCACATCTAAAGACAGTGTGATCTGTTTAGAGTACAACTAAACACATTGCGATGTTCTTTCTCATCATGCCCCTGGTGGAAATTTACAAGAAGAAAAACCGTTGTACAGTGGAGCAGGAACAGAAGGAGCTTTTGGCCACATCTCCCTGTTGGAGTGGTTTGTTCTGAAAAACAGCCCAAAAGAAAAAGAACACGCCACAAAATATGGACAAGACACTGGCTGAGAGGACGGAAAGAGCGCACCTAATGGCTGAAAATGTTCATGTGCCGGAATTTTACTGTTTACATAACTAAGGGAAAAAAGTAGCTTATAATAATTATAATTATATATAAAATGATTGTGAGGACAGACTCACTCCTCAGCTTTAGCAAAAGTATCACAAGTGGCATAAATTGTAGTGTTGGTGGTTTTAATTGCTCTGCAGTTAAACATTTGATGAGTGGTCGAACTGCAAGCCATGTGGAGTAGTCGTAATATACTTATGAATGTGTAATATGTGTGTGACGGCTTACTGTGAAGCTAAAGTTGCACCGCATATGATTTGTTTCAATAAATGCCTGATTCTGCTTCATATTATGTCTTCAAAGTTGTCATATATTAATTGTGAGAAGGAACACAAATAGAAAATATTGTCTATATATCTTTAACCTGCCTTTGAAAACAAAGAAGTAATTTGTGAGACTGGACATCAGAAATTACAGCCTGTTTATACCCTACAGTCTCCTCACAGTATAACATAAATTACAATATTTTGGGTTTACTTTTCAATATAAAGTGTCTTGAAATGGCTCTTGCTTTGATTTGGTACTACATAAAAAAATATTTCTTATTAAAATTGAATATTTTCAGCTGCTGTGTCTTATAACCAACAATTTAAACTTTGGACACTGAGTTTAAACATTGCACAAAAGACTTTATATTATCCTTCTGTAGGTTTAAATGTCTGACCCGTGTGGCCATCGGAGACACAGCCTGTTAGTGTATAAGCCGTGCAGCAGCATGTTTCGGTGGTTTCCATGTGCCACTTCAAAATAGAAAAGTTTTCAATTATGTTCAGCTTATTTCTGGCCTGTGCTTGCAAGGGTCTCTTTGCTCTGCTCCAATAGGTCCAGCCACAGTGTCCCCAATGTGCACGGGCTGTCTATATTATATTATATTATGTGAAAACCAACTGTCGGATATGGAGATGAAGAGTGTCCTCCTTACCTCAGTATGTCCTGGTGAATTAGGATTTAATGTTGTGGAAACAATGGTGGTGCAATATAGGAAAACCATATGATGAGTCAGGTCTTCTTGGCTGCAGCGGCTATCCTTCCAGCGCTGCAATGTGGCTCCAATAGGGCACAAGAATCTTATTGTTTTGGAGTTGTTTGTGAACAAAAATGTGTTTTTCATATGGGGCCTTTTCCACTTCAAGATGGAGTCTTTTTCTGGATTGTGTTGTTGTAGTATCAGGAACAAATAGAAGGTGAACTCTTACTTAAGTGTGTAGTTCTGTAATTCATTTTTGTTGGCATCGTTTGAAGCATGCCTACCTGCCAATTAGTACCACATAACCCTAGTGGTTTGGCTTGTACTTTCATTTCAGACCCTCAAGAATTTCCTTCCTCTCTTTTTGCCAAAAAGCTCCAAAACTTCCTCTCTAACTTCCAATTTACTGTAGTTGGAGCTGCCACACTCTACTCTATTCCTTTTCTCTCTCTTTCTCTCTCCCTCCAGTTCATTTCTACCTCTCGCCCTCCCTCCCTCTAAAAAAAACCCCCTTACCTCCCCCAGCTGCACCTCCCTCAGCTCAGTTTACAAGGGGAGCTCATAGAGATCAGTTCAGTAGTGAGTGGGTTCTTTTGGCATTCCCAGAGCTACAGAGGCATAGAAGAGGCTGACGGGAGCAGCCACTGGACCTGTGTGGACGCCTCAGTGACTGGTTGAACATTTCTGTGCCCACATGAGAGAATGCTGTCAGGACTGGCTCTTCTGCTGCTTCTCTGCCTCCACATGCGTGTGCAGGGGAAGCTGCGGTCACAGGTAGGCTCTGCCTCACTTCCTCTGAGCCCTGAAGGAAGCTGGGAGAGAGAGGGGTGATTTTCATTGATGCCAATCCTCTGGCCTTGAGAAAGAGGCCAGAGCCTCTCTCTCAGTGTACAACTCAGGTTATTTTGCACTCTTTACAGCTAGATTTTGAAAGTTGCTGATGTGTGGCTTCATGCCTGTCACCACAAGAAACGCCATTTAATTTATTGGACATTGTGATTACATCCACGGATTTAGTCACAAGTAAGCCTGGTACTCCTTTCTAACCAGTTTCTTGGGGTTGTAATTAGCACTGGGCAGTGTCACTCCATAACTTGAACTGTCATTATAGGACCATGATCTTGTGGTCCAACTACTGAGTGGAAGTATTTACAGTATTGCTGTTCTCACTGTGGCTCTGCTTGCGCTCTGAGCTCTTTATTTTTCCACAGCACATTCACTGGCTGCTTGTGGAGTTAAATTTGCCTCCTAGTGGAAGACTCGGTGAGTCAGGCCTGTCTTGGGACTATAAAGATGTACTTAGAACTTTATTAGGGATAGCCTGTCATCCTGAATCAGCCTGTCGCCGCTTGTGGTTTTAGATCACCTGAATTTGCCTGGAATTAATGAGGCCACTGTGAGATTCCTGTGGTTGTTAATGTAAACTCGTGATGTGCCAAAGGCCTTGATGAGGATGTCTTTCTAAATTTTATATGACTTTAAACTGCATTCCTGTCAAGGTTATGTAAACATTATAATATGTCAGGACATAAATTGCAGGTAAGGCATGTGGTTGGATCTTTTTGAAGAGATAAAGTTGCCAAAAACTCCTGTGATGACCATTTTCAGTCTCAATACAGGATAAAGATAGCTGGCATTACCTCATCAAGGAATAACTCTGTTACATCTACGGCTCGCCTGTATTTTCTGTACGATATTTGTCAGACCCCAAGATTTAAAAACCACCCAAATCTTTATTTACTTTTTTGTAAACAGAATGTGTTGAAAAGTAAGATGAAAGCAGCAGAATACAGTGATTTCATTTACCACAAAGTGTTTTAAAACAGACTTTCAAACATGTTAAAAGTGTGACAGTAACTGAGATACGAAGGTCATAAAATGATCAGTCCGTACTCAGTTTGGCTTTTGAGTTGTTAAAGGGCATCTGAAGCCTCACGGGACCCTGAACAGATTGTTGTGGTTACAGCAATATTGCGGTTTAGATCACATACACTGGGACACACTGCAGACTTCTTGCAGTGTTTTGTTTGCTCAGCGCTTGCGATTAGTCTGTCTTTTTGTGGATGTTCGCAGCAGGAGTCAGATCCATTACCAGCAGAGACTCTGATTCTGTTCCTGAAACAGTTCATCCGAATCAGGGCTGTGATGTCAGGAGAAAGCCCATGCTCTTTAGTGGCCGTAGATTGATCACACTCACTTCTGTTTCTGAGTGTTTTACAAGCATGGAAGCCTTTAGTGAAGAGACTGTGCCTTTTGGTCTAGTCTGTGAGGGCATTTTCTGGCCTCTTTTTTTATTTATTTATTTTTAACGGTTGGGATCAACGGTCTTGGCACCATGCATCTCTCTCCACACATAAAAAAACTGCAAAATCATGTGCTATCATGTAGGCACGATAACCTGAAATCAAGTGTGTGACTTCTAAAATAACATTTGGTAACCTGCTTATTTACTCATTTAGAAGGCATAAACAGAAATATAATGCAATTTGTATATTTGTGAATTTGCTTATACCACCGCTGTTTCGTCCTCCACTCCTCTGTGTAGTTACAGTAAATAGTTCCAGCTGGTCTGCCCATTTTGGGTTAACTCCTGTTGCTACTGATTTAAAAAAAATGCTGTGCTGTGGAGAGTGGAAAGCTGAGTGATTATCGTCAAAAAAACCTCCAGGACTTTGGTTTCTGTTCGTGGCTACAAACCAATGTACTAGAGCCAGAAGTATGTCAAATAATAAAGAGCTATCTAGACTGAATAAATATGCAAGTTTTGCTCTATTGATAAAGTCACAGCTTTATGCATGTGTACATGCATAACTGGAGTCACATAAAGGCTATTTTTGCATCATTCTTCTGTGTGAATTTAAATATTTCTCTACATATTTGTGCAAATGGTGTTTGTTACAGTACTATGTCCATGCATTAAAAATGGAATGTATAAAGTAAGATTACCTGCTGTATACATAGTGGCAGTTGACCATCAGCTGACTACATGCTCTTTGTAAGTGACTGGAGTAAGTGTAATGAAAACTGTGGCTCAGTGACTGCATGAAATACATTATTTTGAAATGGCTAGGATTAGAGTCAGTAAAAAAATGCATTTGTTTCTTTTCTAACCAGGTACACTTAATGGTTAATTAAGCTGCCAGCTGACAATGGATTATTTTTAAAAGGAGTCATTTGTAAAAGTGCTCTTAAATACTGCATAGGCTTGATGGATATATACATGATATTGACTCTAGCATTCCCACATTAGATGGCCTATGCAGAAGACATTGTTTTTCTTTCAGTGCAAAGCAAAGTGTGATAAATAAAGAGTTTTTATTGTAACTCTATTGACCTAATCTTTGGTCATTTTGGCTGGGGTTAAAGTAGAAAAACCTCAAATATATCCAGCACTAGCTATCGCCCCAGGGAAAAACAGTGTATGAGGTATTAGAGTGGGTCTATTTTTTTTTAATGTGTAACCTGCCGCTCCATATATTAATGCAATTAATATTTCTTGTACTTCTTAAGTAAGACTCTGCTGGTAGTAAGCTTAAATAACGGCCTACATGTTTGTACCTTTGTTTTTGGTTTTAGAAAGGCACAAAAAAAGACTACAATGCCAGGCACACTCAGTGACGCTGAGAAACTCAAAGATTAAAAAGAAAAGCAAAACAGCCATTGTTTAGAGGAAGGATTTAGAGAAGTGGCATCTCCTTTCTCATAACCCAAAATAAATCTGCAAGTTTTAGTAATTATGACACATTTATGTCTTGAAAGGTTTATGATTAAATGTAAAAACAATGAGCATGAAGTTTGATGTGACCTGTAAAACTCCAGAGGATTTTCTGTCTCTGCTGCTAAATTATTGTGTTTACACAGGAAATACTGTAAATCAGTCATTTCAGTTTATGCTCATGAATGCCACATGGGGGCTCGATGGTGGCATTTCTTCCACAGATACAGAAGTGTTTGAAGTGCTGACTGAGGTAAAAGCAGTGTCGCCTGCCTCCCCTCATTAAAGCCAATTAAAGTTCTATAGCATCCTAGCATGTGGGGGACAGATGGTGCTGTGCTCTGATGTGCCCTTTGTTTATTTTATTTCAATCTAAACCAAACCTCAAACTGTATTTAAGATCAACCTTTACTGATTTTTTTTTTGGGGGGGGGGGGTCAAGAAATGTTTGTACCATTTCCGTAATCTCATTTCCAGACACAACATCACGTCTTGAAATGACTTCCACTGTAAATTCTTTGTCATGGGGATGATGCTGCCTCTGCATTCTCAACCTGGAAGCCAAGTTAGGGCTGTATTGAATTTCCAGATGAACTTGAGTGTCACAGCTGACCAAGTTATGATCACTGCACTGGCCATTTTCCAAAGAACTTTACAACCTTTTTAATGTGTGAATCTGTAGAAATGCCCAACGTGTGCACCAAACAGGCCCCCTTAACCTTACGCTCATAAATATGTTTTATAATACTGGACTTCTTCCATCCCAGGATGCATTTTTACATAAGAGTATGGATCATAACAGAATTTTATTGTGAGAAGCAGTCCTGATTAGCAGGATGTCTATTGCATTGTCAGAGTTAAAACTCCCCCTTTTTTGTGTGTGTTTTGTTTATACAAGTGTTAGTAATATTGTTTGGTATATTTGGTGTAATGAAAATGGTTAAAAACAAGACAGAAGTCCATGTATTGTTATTTTGCTTTTCTTTTAGGGGTCAATAGAAAAGCTGAGGAAGAAACTGCCAAAACACAGGTTAAAAGGTTCTGGTGGGGATCCAATGTGGATTCATGTGGATTAAGACTTGGGGGGGGGGTTAACCACTGAAGCCTCTCCAGGCTGGGAAAACATCCTTTTATTCATAACCTTCTCCATTTCATTTTTTTTTTTTCTCTGCAGCTTTTGGCCCAGCAACATGTAGCCATGTGAGTTATTCAGTGTAAGACAGTCAGGCTGGAGAATCATAAAAAAAAAAATCATTGATAAGACTAAATAATAAAAATAAAATGCATTAGATGTGACTTGAAATATGGACACAGCCACTATGATGTCACCCTCTGGTGGTTATTGAACCCCCGTTTCGAGGCTTTGATTTTAGCTTGATTGCCACAGATATCCTGATATTTTTGAGAAATGTATTTTCAAGTAAAGCTAACACCATAGCTTGGTTAGCACAGTAAATATATAGACTTTAGGTGCATGGCACAGGCACAGGTAGTTTAGATATAAGTAAAGTGCAAATAAAATACAAGGATTTTACTCACTAAAACAGAGCACGGGGCTCTTGGACTGGCTGTCATATTTAACCACACAGTGAGCCAAATTATTTGTCATATTGTCATTTTCATACTGGCTTTTGAAACTAGTCTCAACCAGTCATTCACGGAACTGCACTTTTTCCTCACTCCTTCCTTTTTTTCTTGTAAGTTGCTGCCTGGGAATTATCTGGCTATTGTGTTTAGTGCCTTCCACTGACCCTTATGTGCTGTTGATGTCAAAATCCTTTCCAATAAACAGAAAACAGAGCAATTACAAAAATAATGCATTGGCACTAGCTGTGTCTCTGTTTTCTATATAAGACAAATTGGATAGAATTTACTTCAGTCTGGAGACAATAAATATGTTTTTGAAACTGAAATAAGCAAATTTCATAACAGATACATCACTGTTATGTTGAGCCGTAAACTTAAAAACCATCATTGAACTTACTGTAGTTTCCAGGACCCTAGTTGGTATAGTGCAGCTGCCCACATCTGGATGCTGCCACTGGAGTGTGGCTCGGTGGTCCAGCCACAAGCATCTGCTGCTGTAAGTCAGGCTGTCACCCCAGGACTGGATGTGTCTGTCAGCTGCAGATTATCCTGTCTCAGCACCCTAAACGCTGGCAATGTACACAAACTGGTGCCTTTGTTTTCTAAACTCGCTAGCTTTGTAGTTGGGGGAGTTTGTATAAACACTGGCATTTATTAGCCTGTTAGAGAACTAATGTAATGTGAGTAAATCATCATGTTGAAACGTAATCATAAATTCCCCAAGCATCATCATCCATGGAATAAATTGCTTTAAATATGTTGTCAGGCCGCAGACAGGTGTCACAAAGATGGTAAAACTTCAAAGTGCAAATAAACAAATAACCGTGTCTGGAAAAACCTCACAGAAGATTTAGTCACTGCAGCCTTTGCGCTTTGCGAGGCTCCTGTGCCAAGGAGTGTCTGCTTTCAAACGTCATCTCTAACTTGATTTGCTGCAATAGAGATGAGTTAGGACTAGTGCTGCTGTTAATTTCGGCATGATCAACTTTTTATTCATGATTACATTTATGGTGTGGTGCCACAAACCAGGCCTCGAACATGGATGAAAGTAGTATTGCTGCAAGGCAGCTGCAAAATTCTGCCAGCTGCGGTTGGAGGAAAAAATATTCCTTTTCAACTTTATATCATGACACTGTGTGTGTTCAGTGTTGAGGACCGATACCAGTGTCTGATATTTGCTGCTTTGTACCGCCCTGTTCTCTGATGCAGTTTTCAACAGTCATTCATTCCCCCTAAAAATATTTATTGCCCTTACACGTGTGCCGCATCTGTAAGCACAAACTTGTAACAGACTGATTGTGGATACGGTGCTGATCATTTACTGTATTTGACATTATTTTGTTTCATATAATGTTAAACTCATTAAGAGACTTGTATAAGAGTGTAGTTGCAATGGTTTGTCAAAGGTTGGCGTGCGTATGTGACAATAAATTTGCACGTTGCAGATAAGTATCACCTGCATATCTATTGTGCTTTACCGTTTAAATATTTTATGACTGCAATAATTATTACTTTTACATTTGCAGTTCACAGCATGTCTCTGCAGCGCAGTGTTTGGACTTGCTTTTGGTTTTCTGTGCCAAAACTAGAAACTGGCACTTTTTTTTCTTTTCTTTTTTTAGATCAGTCTCATTTCTAGGAAGTTGCTATTAAAATATAGCTATGATGCTCTGCGGTGATAAATCCACTGCACATCATCAGACTGGTGCCAAATTGTAGACAAGGATATTTAGCAACTTCCTGGTGAATATAGTAGCACATCTGTGCCAGATAGTATTTTGCAGGTTACTTGAAGCATAATTCCTGTATCTGTTTTTCACCAGCATTTACCTTAAAATCATTTATACAGTTATACAAAAATTAGAAATCAAAATGAAACTGCACTAATGCCTTCTGTTTATTTTACAAAATGTTGATTTTGGCTCTAAAATTATGTGTTTAGTCAGTTATAAGTTTAGGTCAGGACACACTCCCTTGATGGCCCTGTTTTTAAATGATCACATGGACATACATATATATATATATATATATATATATATATATATATATATATATATATATATATATATATATACTATCTTCACCTGCTAGAAACACAAATAAGCATCTGTTGACAGCAAGTCATTAAAGATTAAATATGTTATGTTTGTAGCTTATTGCACTCTTAACAAGTGACCAAAAATCATTTAATGCTGCTTTTTAATGGTATCCTGAAGACAAAGGGAGTGAAAAAGATTCTCAAGTTCAAGAGGTTAATGTCTCTGACAATATTATTGTTAAATCATTTTAGTATTTTCTCTTCACCCTTCACTGTATAGCTCAATAATGACCATAACTCTGATCGAAACCTGAAGTCTCTGACCTACTTTATTTTTAGTATTCAAACAATAAAGCTTCAGGCAGAAGAAGTGCTGTCATCATTGAAATATAGGCCATTGAGGACAAGCTTGTTGTTCAATAAGAAAGAGACTAAGGCTCACCTCTCAGGATGTCTGTGTCTAATTCTAAATGTCTTGTTGTGTTTTCTGGGAGTGGAAGAAATCTCCAGTGACAAGTGCCTTTGGCAAAACTGTGTAGAGTTGAGTTTGTTACAAAAAAAAAAAAAAACCTCTGCAATATGAGGACTTTAACCCAGCTGCATCGTGTGGGAAAATACCATCAGGATTTACTTTAAGATGATCTTGTTTTCAGTGTTCACGAGTTAACTTAGGGTCGACTCCACTGTCCTAACGCATGTAACCGTTTCCAGATGAAGGTGGGCTTTTGTGACATTTTAAAAAATCCTGTTACAAGTCCACTCAAAACAGGGTGATTTCCCTCAGCAGATGGCACAAGCCACCCACAGAGAGGAGGTGGGAAAAAAAACGTTGACGCAGTCTCAGAAACTCGACTGAGGCTTTAAAGTCCTTTTTAATCAGCCACAATGAGATTTTTGTTTGAGATCTGCCGGTCACAGCTAGCGCGGTTCTTGCTAAGCTTTGAATGCATTAATGCGTCTTTACGCCATCATCACCTCATTTTGATAAATTCACATTTGTCAGAAAAAGTTGTAGAGCAACGGTGGTACTTGGCATATTTCCGGATATCAAGAAATTCTTTACCTCTAATCTGTCTGCAGTGTGGGCGTCAAATCTCTTGGCTCTTCCTCATGTCAGAAGAATGAAAATCCTGGTTCTGTTTATATCCACAGTCACAAGATATTACATTAACTATTCAGATTTTAAGTCAATAAATTCTCCACTCCTACATTAACATGTTTTGATTCAAACATTTTCCCATCCAAATGTCCACAGATAACCTCTCACCGTGTCAACATCTGTTTTATGAGAGGAACATTTTTCCCTTTTTCAGGCAAATGCTGCCTCGCTTCTATAATTGTGTTGTTTTAGTTTGAAAGGATTTATGGTGAAAATGGAGATGCGGAGGAGATATTCATTCATTGGTAGTCATTTAAACAGCCAGCCCTACTTGACTGCATTTTAACTTGTTTTCCATGGTAGATACACTGTGGCCAGTTTGAATGCCCTGAGATGGGTTTACCATATATTATGCATTTCTTTATAGTCCGAGTGTAGCTCTTGAATCGCTTTATATTCGCTGAGCTGTAAAGTGAGATCACGAAGTGCAGCAGTGCTTCCCTCAGTGTTATTTTGTTATGTTTAGTGATTTTCATCCAGTCCTTCCAACATAATTCCACGCTGACCACCAAAGCGTTTGGGAATTTTATTTAAATATTTTCAGCACTCTTAGTTTGCCTGTTCCTTTCCCCCATCGCTTATTTCCTGTGTTGAAGGAGGCATTTGATGTTTGCTTTGGCCCAGTTGGTGTTTTGGCCAAGAGCAGACTGGCCTGCTTTGGGTGGGAGAGCGCAAGAATCTCATCTTGAGTCCACCCCTTAGTCCACTATTTCTCCTTCCACCTCTCCGTTCTCTCTCTTTTCACCACTTTCCTATACCTTTCTCCACCTGTTTATCCATTTTCCCACTGTCCTTCTGTATTTTCAATGCTCTGCAGCTGATTTATGTCCAATCTAGTTCTGCAAAATCCATGGAGATGACATTTTTTCTGACTTATATACTTCCTCTATATTTGTTTATATCATTTGTATCTAGAGATAGTTTTGGCACCTCAGGAACAGTCTTCTTCTTGGTCTTCTTTGTTGAGGCTTATTATACTTAGCATGTTTTTTTAATGCTAGTATCCAGAACATGCATTAGTGCTGAGGGGAATGTTCTGGGATTAGAGCGAGTGGAGAACATCAGAATCTACATTAAAACTGTAATCTGACTCAGAGGTTTGGAGGTTGGCTGCGTACTGGTGACAGGAAGTTGTGGCACAATGTCTTTCCCAGCCTTTTTTTCACTTATTGGTAAATGTGGTCTGTGTTAGACTTATCCTGGCACTGTGAGAGCTAAAGCCCAGCATGTCTGACTGCGCGGCAGCTCTCTGCAACTAGTTTTGACTTCTGGACCACCTGTTTGCACAGTGACGGGCTTTTACTGCTGGTTTGACTGAATTTATGGACTGCTGATGTTAACAGTTCTATTTTTTTTTTTTACTGTGACCAAGTTTCCTGTAATTTATTGCCACCAGTGTGATGCAGTAAACTCACACCCTAGAGAAATAGGAAGGAAAATTTGTCATAAATTCAAAGGGCGTCACTCAAAAGAAGTGTGAAATAACAATAACCCTGCTAATTAGCAGGTTATACTGTAGTTAATTATATGAGTTTACTTAGTTTAACTAGCAGATGCAACATAATCTCTGATTTACATGGTCTATCTATATTCTACATAATCTTTTTTTTTTAACTAAAAATGCTTATATGCTTGCATGCTTAGCACAGTTTATTGCACAATGATTATTTAAACTAGAACTGTTTCACTATGTAATGCTCATCATTCCTTACCTGTTTCCTCTCTGTCCCGCAGAGTCTAGGCTGCGATGAGTATCTCGGCTCAGGAAGGGTGGTGGATAAGTGTGGCGTGTGCGGCGGTGAGAACACAACCTGCAGGCTGGTTTCAGGAGTGTTCAAACATAGTTTATCCAAGATCGGCTACCACAAGATAGTGGAAATCCCCGAAGGAGCCACCAAGATCAATGTGACAGAGATGGTGAAGAGCAGAAACTACCTAGGTGGGCAGTGAAAGCGCTTGCATATTCAAATTATACTCTACTGTGGTTTGACAACAGAGG
Source organism: Pterophyllum scalare (assembly GCA_024447675.2). Lineage (NCBI taxonomy): Eukaryota > Metazoa > Chordata > Actinopteri > Cichliformes > Cichlidae > Pterophyllum > Pterophyllum scalare. The sequence continues at coordinate 68,331 of JAMQGT020009950.1, forward strand.
AACTCTAGCTAAGTAGAGCAGTTTCGTCTTCCTGCTCATGACTAGTTTACTGAATTTTATTCTAGCTGCTGTTTTGCATCTGGGTAAATGTATTTGTTAACTTTAGCAAGTTTACCAGTAGAACTGCTTTACCATTTGACTTTTTTCACTATGAGTGCAAACAAATTATTTAAGGCACTGAACTTGAAAGTCTTTACTTTTTTCACTGCGCTTTTATGCTGCTTTCAGGTTTCACTTTACTCTTCTGCTGCTGTTTCAGGTCTTACAGTCAAGCACAGCATTAGTTTAGGCAGTCAGTCTCAGCCATAATCCTGGCACGTCAGCGGATCTCAGTCTTAGCCTACATCAGCTGATAGAATTCTTCACATATAATTGGAAAATCTCATGTTTAAGCTGCCTTTGCCTGCCCACAGTTGTGCCTGTACATTTATAAGTCATGTTGCAACCCACCTCCACCCCATCTTCCTTTCATTCTCTTTTGGACATAATCAGTGTCATACCTGTTGTCACTGATGCCTACTCTGTTTTGTACTGGAATCTTCCAGCTGGTGTCCCCACCATCTATGCATACAAAATTGTGGAGAGGTGTGCTCTCATAATAGAGCCAGCGAGAGTTAAATTACTGCAGATGGAAATAACAATCTTATTTTGACTATAGTGGTCCTGATTGACCTGCAGTCTAAAAGCCCACCCGCAGACTCTGAATGCACGGTTCCCCAGTGAGGAGAGACTGTCGTTCTCCACTCTCTGCCACGCTGTGCCTTGATTATTCTTAATTTAAATGCACTGTTGCTAAATATAAGCTTCTGCGTTCACATCGTGTAATATTTCATTGCATATGTGGCAGCTAAATGAATTACATTTGGAGACCCAGCCGAGATTGTTTCTTCTTAGCAGCACATCACTCATACTATAATAATATTTTGACATCTGCTAATTTACTTGAGAGGTTTTAAGCATTAGTTGCTAAAGTGTGTGAAGAGTACAGTGATGCTTGAATACTGGCCATAGACTTTAAATAAGAGGCCTTTAAGAGCGCTCCTCTTTGGTAACTGCTAATTTAGCTGTCTCACAGCAAATAGAGCATTTTAGTTTCCATCCTGGTTTACAGTTTCATTAGTCACAGTTAGCTGCGGAGTTCTGCTTACATACGTCAGAAAATTTGGACCCTCCATCTGCCATGTGCAGTCCTACATGTATGACACCAGTGAAAAGAGAGCCTATTATTAAATGATGACTATGATTAATATTTGTTACACTGGCGTTTGACAGGTCTGCTTCATCAAGTTGAGCAGGTAGCAGCTGTTTGTGAAATGAATTACATTAGTTTCATTAAACACCACATCAACAATGGGTGCTTTTTTTTTTTCAGGTGTTAAGCTTGTTTTACCACCCACTGCTGTCCTGCAGTTGTTTGGTGGAGCCCCAGGGTGACTTGCTCTTTATAGATAATTGGAGGCTTTACTGAGGTACAACAGTGGGACAGAAGTGGCTTATTTTCAGAAATGACTGTTGGAATGTCAGACATTGTTTAATGAGAGTCTTGTCCTGACGCAGCAGTTGGTTTAGAGGAAGAAGCAAGCAGCCCGGTCCCCCCCCCCCGCCCACAGCTGCTTTCCTTGAGGAAAGCCTAAACATGCTTTCATTAGAGGATCTCAGTCTTTTTTTTGATGGAAATATGGATAGATTGAAGTGCAGAATTTCACTTCTCAGTAAAAAAAAAAGAAAGAAGAAAAGAACGAGGAGCATTAAGACAACAAATTTAGTGGCTGCCTTTCAAATCCAAACTACTTGGATACCAAGTATACTCTGCTTTCTTTAATTTCGACTCATTTATATACACAAGTATACAGTTCTGTACAGACAAGCACATGCCAACTTTTCTATAAAAACTTTGCTACACACTCATGTTTATTCATTCACACATGCAGCAGCAAGCGCAAAAAAAAAAGTCATGCTTTGTATTCTGCATGGGTATGTTTTCAGTTTAAGAATCTGTGACACATTTCTGACGATAAAATAAACAGGAGTGAACTGCAAATGGTTTATTGTTTTATTGAAGTGATAAGGTTACAAAGTTCCAGGGAGCAACACATGTTTTAAAATGCAAACGAGGATAGACACGGGCAGGAATCTGGCAGGATCCATCTATTGTATCCTCATCACGTCCATGATTTTCCCTCAATAGGCCTTTGTTCTACACTCTGCATCTCTGATAGTGCTTTTAGTTGTCCAAACACTCTTTTACAAGCCTGTCTAATGTTACACCTCTAATGTCTTTCTAATGGCCCTTTTGTATTTAATCCATAAAATCAGTGGAAAACCTCTTGGGAGATTTTGTTACAGGATTTGCATGAAAGATTTGCCAGCACACACAGATTGTCACATTTGAAAAAGACATTGCTCTGAAAGTGCATGTGAGAGCTTTTATTCAGTTAGCTACTGTAATTACTTTCTTGGGGTGGTGAGCTGATTTTTTTTTTTTAATTTTAAACTACAGATCTCATTATAATTATATAGAAGAGTTTTTTTTTTATAGTGTTTTTCCTGTCCCTTTCGTCAGTCGTGATTGTGTGGTTTTGCTTTGTGTCTCTACCAGCTTTGAGAAGCCGATCGGGACGATCTATCATTAATGGAAACTGGGCGATTGATCGGCCAGGGAAGTACGAGGGGGCGGGGACCATGTTCACCTACCGCAGACCCAATGAAATCAGTAGCACAGCTGGGGAATCCTTTCTTGCTGAAGGGCCCACAAATGAGATCCTGGACGTTTATGTGAGTAAGAAAATCCGCTTGAACCTCAAGAAAGTTACAGTATGGTAGTGGGTCTCCTCTTTTTTTGCTGACCTGAGAAAGCAGATGTTCCATTTTGGAAGGGCAAATATTGAAAGGCTTACAGTTTTATTTTAAGACTGTTGACTGTCATCTACTTTGTCTCAGATGATCTTCCAGCAGTCAAATCCTGGTGTTCACTATGAGTACATTGTCCCATCTGAGAGACTGGTGAGCCCTCAGCAACCAAGCCACACATCAGAAGGTAAATGAGACCCACTTGTTGCTCTCTTACCGTGTATAACCACAGTTTTATAATTACTCAATATATTTTATAGGCCAACAACCAATGAGGAAAATGACTAAATTAAGAATAAAACTGAGTGTTAGTTGCAGCCCTATATATAGCCAGTCATCCATACAATCGTCCATCCACCCAAGCATTTATTCAGTAGGCTATATCCAATTTTAACTTTACCCATCCTTTCAGAGTGACTCTAGTCTGTTGTTACATTTCTTTTTGTGTCTGAACTCTTTGTCTTAGGGAACGGTGTGAATGGACAGGATGGATATGACCCACAGAGCAACACTCAACAGGAAAACTTTAATTCAGCGGGCAGTGGGAGGTATCCTTCTCGTCCCACTGAAAACCAGGTCCCCTCCGTACAGCCACCCAGGCGAGAGAGAGAGTACAACTGGAAACTGACCGGTGCTACAGAGTGCAGTGCTTCCTGTGGTAAAGGTTAGTTAAAGAAGTTTGTGTTGAGCTTTTTTTTTATGTGCAGCAAGTCTGTTATTTCCAAAATTACATGCTGTTGCAGTAATCAGTTCTTATCTACTAACTAAACTATACTAAAATAAAACCACTTTGCATTACTTAAAGATCAATCCTATGGTCTATGGTCTGATACTGAGTAAAACACATGGCCTTACCACCTTGAGGTGCTTTAAGGTTTGATGATAATTAACAGTGTATTAGAAATTAGTTTCAGAAGTTAGTGCCTGAGGTAAATATCCACTTTTTAGGTTTCAGATTTTCCATCTTTCACTGTATCCACCGGCTGACTCAGGTCCAGGTATCCGACTCTTTGTGTGACAGCAGCAGCCGACCAAGTACACAGGAAGAGGCTTGCAACCTGCAGCCCTGTCCAGCATTGTGAGAAATTTCTCCTTTGTTCCTACACTTGTGCAAACTGCAGATTACTGCTGAATTTGAAGTTTTCTTTTTAATCTTAGTATACACCGCTGTGTGAGTTTGATTTCAATTTGTTTTTAAATGTAGAAATCCAAAATTTGCAGATGAAACCAAGTTCTTTACATCTTCTCGACACAGAATTCTCAACAAGTACCATCTCCTAAGGAACAAAATATGATAAACAGCAAATGAACGCAGCATTCTTAACACTAGTGCTTTTCATTTTATTTCATAGCTGGGATATTGGAGAATGGTCAGAGTGCAGTAAAACCTGCGGCCTGGGCATGCAGCATCGGCAGGTCTTGTGTCGCCAGGTTTACGCCAACCGCACCCTCAATATCCACACAAACCGCTGCAGACACTTGGAGCGGCCTGAAACTGCCAGTACCTGCCAGCTGAAGATCTGCAGTGAGTGGCAGATCCGCTCAGAGTGGACCTCTGTGAGTGGCAGCAGTCAGGCCCAGTGTGACCTTTTTGAACTGACCCTGCAGTTATAAAGGAAGCATCACTGTAATGATCTATTTTGAAGGCTTTAAAAATAATGTCGTTTGGGTTTAATATTTACTGTTACTAAAATAAGATTAAAAAGTTTAACTGTTATTATTAATGATGCTGGTATATGATAGAGCATCTTTGTGCCTTCCTTTACTTGATACCATATATTTAAAATTAATGAAGAAAACTCTGAGGTCTGTTTCGTATTATCTTTATCTAAATTAAGCAAAAGAGCACACTCATGGAAAAAAAATAAAGAAAGGAATGAAGCCTCTTCAGCCATGCAGATCTCCACAGTACAGCATTAACCTTATAGTATGTATCTTCACAGTGCTCTGTGCCATGTGGGCTGGGTCAGAGGTCACGAGAGGTACGCTGTGTCAGCAACGTGGGCGACTTTGTTCCTGATGAGGAGTGCAACATGAATCTGCGGCCGAACGATATAGAGAACTGTGATATGGGGGCCTGTGCCAAGAGCTGGTTCTACACTGACTGGGGCAGCAGGGTAGGTGTCAGCAGGAGACACAGTAACTTTCATTCATTTCTAACAACAGAGCTAGTCTTTGTATACAGCAGGTCTGTCTTCATCACTCAAGTAGATATTCTTGACGACCAGCTTATATAAATATCTTTCGATGTTTTTGGCAGCTAAAAGCACAACAGAGATCGTAGAGAAGATTTCACTGTAACACAGTGGTTGTCAAAATAAAAAAATAAAATTTATATATACAGAGAATGGGAACATAGGCTGTAGACTTGAGGTTGTTCCTGTTTTCAGGTTACATTGGTCGATCGTGGTAAGCAGCAGAACTGTTTAGCCAGGAATAAATGCAAAGTTAAAGCAGGAAAGGATGAGCTCAGCAGATGACATGAGAAGCAAACAGAATTGGGCACATGGTTTGTGTCTTACAGTGATGATACCACTTAACTGTGCAGCATTACAGCAGTACAATAGGAGAAAAGTGAATGACTTTAATTTTCCTAACATTCCTCTGATTACTCTTGATTTGAAACATATGAACTACAAAGCCAGCTAGGATAAGAAGTTTAAAAGTGGTCAAAACGGAGTCCTCATACCAACTTTGCACACATTTGATTTGTGTTTTTGCTGTTTAATCTGTTTATCACCCAATTTTTTTTTTCTATTTTGTGAAAGAAAAAAAAAAAACAGAGGCATTTCTGATTGGTGCTGATTGGACCTGAACTGTAAAACTTTTTACCCAACAGTGCTCGGCTGAATGCGGGATGGGTGTACGAACCCGGGGAGTTCTGTGCCTGACCAACCACATCAGCAGTCTCCCTCTGGAAGGATGTGGCAGCGAACGGCCCGCAGACTCTCAGGTCTGCAACAATGGTCCCTGTGAGAATCGCATTGAGTGGTTCACAGGCCCCTGGAGTCAGGTATGAGCACAACTGCAGGCTTCACTGTTCTTAAGGGAAAGTCGTCTAATATGGAAGACTTTACACTAACACGTCACGAGTTTTCCTGTCTTCATTTTGGGTGGAACTGAATCCATGTGCTGTTGTTTTTTTTTTTGCGACACAGTGCTCTGCAGAGTGTGGTACTGGCAGCCAGCACAGGTCAGTGGTGTGTTTGATGAGGTCAGATGAAGGATTCACCGTCGTGCCGCTGTATGAGTGCTCATCTCTGGACAAACCTCTCAGCCAGCAGCGCTGTAGCCTCAAGGCCTGTGGTGCAAAATGGTACCACACTGACTGGAGTGCTGTGAGTAAGACCCTCTCTGCTCTCACTGTTTCTGATGTTTAGATGCTTAGAACACTCACAGTGCCTAGAAAAGACAGATAGCTTGAGTAGCTCCTGTTGGAGAAATCTCTTGAAATCCTTTGTAGATGTTTAGCAATACGTAACTGAACGAAGTACAGGCAAAAC
>JAMQGT020009951.1:0-15576 GCA_024447675.2 Pterophyllum scalare
CACAATACTGAGCCTCATTTTGACTTGTTTTAAGGACATTACATCAAAGTTGGATCAGCCTGTAGTGTGTTTTTCCACTTTAATTTTGTGTGTGACTCTAAATCCAGGCCTCCATTGGTTAATAAATTTGATTTCCATTGATGATTTTTGTGTGATTTTTGTTGTCGACACATTCAACTTTGTACAGAACAAAGTATTCATTGAGAATATTTCATTCATTCAGATCTAGGATGTGTTATTTGAGTGTTCCCTTTATTTTTTTGAGCAGTGTATATAACCTTAAGTTTGGTACACATACCAGATAACATGACATTCCTGAAACCTCTATCATCAACCTCTTCCCACTCTCTTTCTTATGTCTCTAAACTGGCATGCCTTTAAAGAGAAAAACAAGTAAAACATCAGAGGGTTAACAAATTTTGCTAGAACATCTTTTGTATCCCCACCACCAGGCCAAACCTGATAATGGCAAAAAACAAAAAGTTGCTCAGTTTTCACTTGTTTCTATTTGAGTTTGTTTTTGCATGTCCAGTGGGATAGCTACGTGGGACATGGACAAATTACATTTTGGACTTGTTAATGTTTTTCTGACAGATGGTGTCTAAGGGATGTGAGTCTCAAATTAACTCACAATCTTTTACTGATTTGAAAAAAATAGTACAATAAAAGAAGTGTGTGTGTGTGTGTGTGGGGGGGGTGCTATTTGATGACTTCTTTCTTTTGCCCACTGAACTGAAAATGAAACATAACTGACTGTTACATGAACTGGCTTTCATAAAGGTAATTGTCAGAACACATGAGAACAGTGAAATTGTGTTAGACTATGCTTCCTTTTAAGGTTAGGTTATTAAAATTTAAATAAAATGAGGAAAAATGAAAATTTAATTACCTGCCAATATCACTAGTTGGATGTTTTAGTAAAAACAAAGGAGTGAGTGTGCTGGAATAAAGCCATTGTTTACCAAAATGCTGCCCAGGCGCAGGTCTATTGAAATGAAACGTACTGCACATCCAGGGCTGTGCTATAGTGTGTTTGTAAGCTGTTCAGGCATTTTCTTTATGTCAAGTTATTGTTTAGAGCACTTTTTTGCATAGGTGAATTTATTCTGGTTTGTAGAAGGTAAGAATTGTTCATTTGAGTGCCTCTGTTTTTTTTTTTTCTGTCTATTTTGTGCTCATTTTTAATTACATCTGTATAACATCAGGTCTTGGCTACTTTTTGCTTTTGGTACTTGGTCTGACATTTTATTACTTTTAGATTTTTTTTTTTTTTTTTTTGGTAGCAGGATACATCCAGAAAAAAAAATAAGCTGTGATTTTGATGGTCTGTGATTTATTTATTTTTTTCTTCCTTCCTAGACATCATCTCCTAACTCATCTAATGAGAACTCTCCAGTGAGCCCACCGGATGAGCAGGGCCAGGGAGATGGTCCACCTCAGCTGGAAGAGGAGGAGCCAGCTTTTCCTCACACTGATCTAGCCAAGCTTGATGACATGATCAACAGGTAGGTCACATTTAAATCTGTTCTATGCCAGAGAATAAAGTAAATATTGTTGTAAGCAGACTTTTTTTTTTTTTTTTTTTTAAACTCAATTCAAAACATTTCTCAGTTGGGTGGATTGATTAGATCTCAGTTCATTACAGCTCTTGTCTTCTGGCATCTGTCTGTGTGCACCCCATCTATAGTTTGCTTTATGTTTAGTCTGAACACATCACGTCATTCACGTTCACACTCTCAGGAGAATTGCCTAAAAGAAAGGCAAATGTAGCTCTTTTGGGTACATGTAGATGGTATCCATATGCATTCTACACACACATATTGTTTTTTCTGGCTATTCATGTCTTTCTGTTCTCTCAGGCCTCGTTGGGTTGTTCCAGTTTTGCCAAAAGGAGAGTTAGAAGTCCTCTTGGAAGCTGCTATAGACCTGAGTAAAAAAGGTAGGAATGTACAGAATGTGCTTTTCCATGGAGGTGCTTTGTGGCACTGACATCCTACAGTCTCCTTATGGCTTTCACCTATGATTTTTTTTTTTTTTTGTCAGTCTAATGTTGTGAAACATTGAGCAAATACATGTAATTGATAACATTATAAAACAGAAAATGTGAAAGTCCTTACATTTTAGAAGCTGGAATCAGCAAATCTCTTTCCTTTGAGCTAGTTAAATAATGAAACCGTTAATAGAATATAAAAGTGTCGAGGATTTATTTTCCTGTGACTATTTTATTTTGTTCTCCTTGCATACTTTACACGTCCAAGATGCCGAGACCAAAATATTTTAAATTTGCAGTGAAATAAAATAGAAAATTACAAAATCTTTGTATGTGAAGTTGTAAATGTCAAATTCAGGTGTTTTTAAAGTAACTGTTTAATTTTGATTTTTTAAAAAGATTAACACTAAACCTATTCCCATTTGGTACCTGGTTTTGCTCTTGGTCAAATACATGTGATCTTTCCTTTTACTTAATCTGCAATATTTGCATAATCATGTAAAGAGAGTGAAAAAAATGACCTTGTTCTTGCAGTGTGGGAATTCAGCTCAGTCATTGCTAAAAAATGTTTTGATGTTCTCTTTACTGACCTTTACAGTTATGCAATCAAAAAAATGTTAACATATTTTGTACTTCGTATATGAAGTATAACAAAAGGCCGTAACTTCTAAATTGCATCAGTGATGATATTAATCTCATGCATATAGTGCAGCTGTCTCTTTTTGATGTCCACCAGAGTTCAGTAAGGAATCATCTCAGAGGAATCAAAAAGAGGGTGTTATACACCAAGACATTAACTATGGATGATACACACCTGACTCTGCTACTTCATATGATTTCTGTATAGAAAAAGGATTTGAGGTTTTGTCTCTTATCCTTTAAAGTGAAATTGTTGTTAGCAGATGTCTTCACAACCAGTTTGGACAAGAGGAATGATTACAGCAACCATAAACTCTTAAAATGGTATCTATTGGGGTCTCTGTCCACTTACAGCTTTTTTGTTTGTTTTTTGCACTGGAAATGCCCATGACCTCAATTGCAGATGCTGCTCTCAAGTGCTTGTTGTTGCTAGGTTACAAAAACCGTCTTCTTTAAAGTTTCCTCCTCCGTCATTATTTATAGTGTTGATACTATAAGCTGTGCCCCTTCTTGAATTTGATTGGTCTGTGAGAGAGAAATGACATTGACGAGCGCAGCAGTATTCCCAAAGTTGACCTGTTTTCAGCTGAGAGTTCTGTAAGCGCAGTGGAAAAACTCTGTGCTCCTGAGGGCCTTTTTGCTCTGACAACTTGGACTGGTGTCAGCGCTCAGCTTCATAGGATATGTTGAGCACATAACACTGCCTGTGGACATAGTTTGGACACAGGTCCTTATGTTTACATTCATTGAACAAGTTTAGAATTGTTCTCAGTCTTCAGACTGTTCTAAACACTTTGTTTTCAACTGTTTTTGGTTTTCTCTCTACTCTTGGCTCTGGATGATATCTAAAAGAAAGGAAATCTTTAATAGGGTCATCTCAGGCACACAGCTCACCCGCCTGCTGACCAGGCTTTCTGTTTATGAGGGGCACCCAATCAGAAGATACTTGGCTTAAGGGGAGGAGGAAGTGAGCTAGTAGAGCTAATGGACAATGAATGAATTAAGGAGCTGAAGCAAGGACCAGTGTCAGATGAATAATTGTTTTAAACTAACTGAAGCAGAAATATTCTCAAAGTCTAAGAATAAAAATATCAGACTGGAACTGAGCATAATAGGTCTGCTTAAAATGAACACGAGCATGTGTGTCTTGTCATGCCAGGTCTAGATAGACTTGAATAAAATATAAACATAGCCTTTAAAGCTAATTAAATATAACTGTATAAATCTGCTCTTTAAACTTAATGTTTTTACTAATCCAAAAATGTTTTAACTTGATGAATGCTTTGTTGTTGTTGTTGTAATGGATGTCTTTCCTTGCAGGACTGGATGTGAAGTGTGAGGCATGTCAGAGGTTTTTCCGAGATGGTCTGACCATTTCCTTCACAAAAATCCTCACAGACGAGGCAGTCAGTGGTTGGAAGTTTGAAATTCATGTGAGTTTTTGTTTTTGGTTTGCTTTTTAAAGATGACTGTGTGTTTAAATAATAACAACAATCAAACTGTATAGTACTTTTAAAGGCATTTGTTCATTCTTTGACATCTTTGTCTTCATCTCATTAGATATATCCATTGTTCAGAACTGGGATTTATCTGTAAAGTGAGTTGCTGTGTAGTTTTTGTAGAGTTAATGGAAAGAGGCAATTCCAGCAGTGATCAATGATCTTTTATTTCAAGATGGTGAATGTAGCTGCTGTTGGGGGTAACTGATCTCTGGAACCTTTTTGATATAAACCAGTGGGACAGATCAGGACTTAAAGGAGGAAAACGTTTTTTCCTCTTCCTCACCCTGATTTCTATTTCTTCTTCTTCTTCTTCTTCTTAATAGTCATCTTTTTGAGTGCATTATACATCATCGTACTTGTCATCTGTAACTGCTTTTTAAAATTGGACACTTGAGAAGATGAAGCAACCAGAGACTTGTAAACTCTAAAAGCTTGCTGGGAATGCTGTGATGAGTCAGTCCTGTATTGATTGCTCATATCTGGTTTCTACAGACATGTGAACTAGCCAGGAACCATGCAGAAAAGCCTCAGTTGTTGGAATTTGACCAATGGCATAACTAGCAGGCATGCTCTCTTTGTTTGCATGGCAATGTAATTTTTTGTTGACTGTGTGAAATCATGATTAAAGGCGGTTAACAAAATGTGGGTGGAATGAGTGAAATATGAGATTTTTCTCTAGTTTAGGAGTTAAGCCTGTTGGACTCCAGGGTTACTGGGTAGAAGTCATGAACAGTAAAATGTTATATTTTTAGGAACATTGTTATAAAGGGTGCAGTTACAATATAAATTTGCAAAAACTGCACTAGTAATGAGCATGAATTAAAACATGAATCCAAACTGATTAAATTCAGTTTAATCTGATGTGTGTATGGCTTATCATGGCATTGCATTAGGTTTGGCCACTTTTTTTTCCATCTTCTTTTTTTTTGTGATAAATATTCAACGTAAAATGCTTTTATTTTGGGATTTTAAGAGCTGAGCTGCCTGGCTATTTTCTGTGCTAACATGATCTTCCAACTTGCTGCCATTAATTTAGGTTGGTATTGACTTAATATAGTTTAATTAAGTTAAGTTATTCTCAGCAGTCTTGAGGCTGGGCATTTACCACTTCATTTTGCTATTGTTCTTGAGATCCTGTCATGCTGCCTTTCTTTCTTTAAAGCCCTGGTTTTGTTTTGCAGAGGTGTATCATTAACAACACACACCGGTTGGTTGAGCTGTGTGTGGCCAAGCTCTCTCAGGACTGGTTTCCTCTACTGGAGCTGCTGGCCATGGCCACTAACCCTCATTGCAAGTTCCACATCTACAATGGCACACGGCCCTCTGAGACTGTCCCTGCTGGAGCACAGCTGGCTGATGATGAACTCTACGCCCGACCACCAGACCCACGATCTCCCAAGGTGACTCACTGTAACAGTTGACCAAAAAAAACCTGTAAAGTAACTAGCTTATAATCTGATTCTTTCGCCTTATTAAGTGACTCATTTCTTAAAAACAACCTTTTGAGTTTGTCTATATTTCATTTATAAACTGGATTGTGCGTAATATTGTTTTACATATGCCTTTGTATTATACAACAAATGCTTAGGCATATAAAAGTTGTCAAGATATGTCATGCAGAAGATGAGCTGTTTTCTGTATTTTTTTTCTCCTGAGGAGAGTTGGCCTGTCTTTCTTCCTCAAGACAAACTCCATTGAGTGACATTCTAGCCTCACCCTAAGGCCACTTTTGAAATCAAGAATGCCCCTCATGAGTTGCCTGATAAAGAATAACATGGACCTCACAGTCCATAAGACACTTAATGTTTGTCAGAAAGCAGATTGTATAAAAGAGAAGGTGGATACACCAGAGAATAGGAATTGTACAGTGAAAGAGTGATGAATGCAGTGTGGGCACAGGGTCAGTAGAAGCCAGCACTGCAGCACTGCTTGCCTGTCTGCCTGTCTGTTGGCAGGAGGCCCAGGACTACTTTAGGGGTTCTGCTGTCCCAACTGTTAAGTCAGATTTTTTTTTTTTTGCTGCTTTTTTTTTTTTTCTTCAGGGGTTGAAATCAAATCAGTCATTACTAAATATTTAACAGCAGTGTCATGTTTAAAGTTATTTATTGGCTAAGGGAAGAGCAGTTGCATTAAAAAAAATTGAATTGTTTGAAGTTTGTTTGCCTTAGCAGTGTTCCTCTTTAACAAGCCATATCAATTGAGAATAAATGTGAAAATAAAGGGGAATTTAGTTGGAAAAAGTAGTTAATATTCTCTTAAGAAAATGATGTCGATTGTAGTTTCAACTTTAAGTTGCTGAATGGAAATTGGACCTCTCACTAAAGGTCACTTATACAGTGTGCTTTTCTTTCCTGTTCCACAGGGCTGGTTGGTGGACTTAATAAACAAATTTGGCACATTAAACGGGTTTCAAATTTTGCACGATCGCTTCATGAGCGGCCAAGCACTGAACGTCCAGATCATTGCTGCACTTATCAAGTAAGTGCTGACAAAGCTCTAGGTTTTACACCATGCTGCAGAGTGAGTTTGGCACAACTGTCTCATTTCTGGAGCTGAATTTGTGTTTTCTGTTTTGCAGGCCTTTTGGCCAGTGTTACGAGTTCCTCACGTTGCACACAGTAAAGAAGTACTTCCTTCCAGTCATCGAGATGGTTCCCCAGTTTCTAGAGAATCTCACAGATGAGGAGCTAAAGAAAGAGGCCAAGAATGAAGCCAAAAATGACGCACTGTCCATGATAATCAAGTCTCTGAAGAATCTGGCATCTCGTGTACCAGGGCAGGAGGAGACAGTGAAGAATTTAGAGATTTTTAGGTTAAAAATGATTCTTAGGTAAGCATCAAACTCAGACTTTTCTGATGAAGATTTTGTTCAACTTTGAGATTAATCAGGATTTAAACATTTGTTTGTTTGTTTTTTATCACTAGGTTATTGCAAATTTCTTCTTTTAATGGCAAAATGAATGCACTAAATGAAGTTAACAAGGTGATCTCCAGTGTTTCCTACTACACTCATCGGCATAACCCCGAAGAGGAGGAGTGGCTGACTGCAGAACGTATGGCGGTAAGCTCTAACATTTGTACCTTGCATCAAATATTTTCATGTCTGTGAAATTCATTTCTCCTTTACACATTTCCTCATGGTGCTTCAGGAATGGATCCAGCAGAACCACATCCTGTCCATTGTGCTGAGGGACAGTTTGCATCAGCCGCAATATGTTGAGAAACTGGAGAAGATCCTTCGGTTCGTTATCAAAGAGAAAGCTCTTACCATGCAGGATCTGGACAACATCTGGGCTGCACAGGTACTATGCACTAAACATGTTTGTGAGCCAAACAACCCATATGGTTTTATCAGAACTTTACTTTGCTTGTACTATCCTTACTTTTGTAAGGAGTTATAATTGAAAATTGGATAAAACCTTAAACACATGCTTGCCTTCATACGCCTATGAACTTGAGTGACATCCCATTCTTAATCCATAGGGTTTAATATGATGTCGGCCCGCCCTTTGCAGCTGTACAAACAGACTTTGCTGCAACAAAGGCAACTCCTTTCTCTTGGACACACGGCCAGTTGTCAGTGTGTAGCAGCCCACAAGAGCTCCTGAGCTCTATGCTTGTGCTTCGCTCTGCATGGCAGCAGACTGACATTGCACAGCACAAGCCATTAAAAATGATGGCTTTCGGAGTGCAGTGTGAAAGCACCTTTAAGTGTGTGGTTTTGTTGTTTGTTTACTAGAGAGAAGATTCTACTAGTGGTTTCTGAGAATCCTTAAGATTATAATTGTTTTGCACAAGCACAAGGGTGCCTGTTTTCCTTTTTTTCTTCTTCTTTTTTTTTTTGGACTATTGTTTGCAATTTTAAGTTTTTAAATTTTAAGAAAAATAAAGATTGACAAGAACAATCATGAGAACACAATAAACAAAGAATAATTAAAAACAATTCAGAGAATAATTAAATTTGTGAATGAAGATCACAGCTCTAATTTGAGGACTTGAGATCTGAGTTTATTCCATTTGAACAGTGTGTATGTACTTGAACACAGATCTGCCAAGTTTACTGCATACATGGGGAATGTTAAAGGCTATGTATAAACTGGATGTTGAATTGTAGTTTCAAGAGAGAGAGATGTGGGGAAGATTCAGGAGCAGTCTTGACACTGAATGACATTTATAAAGTACTATTTCTTAACTGTAAGCAGTTGTATCCCAACCATTTTAGTACAATGATAAGTTTAAAGTTTTTCATAAGTTATAAAGTGTGGTGCTTTATGGTAGACATTGTTGTAGTTTTGTTTTGCAGCATGACAATAAAGGGTATCCCCGTAGTCAACCTGACCATAATAATTTTAAAGTGGGAGAAAGACAGATGTCCTTTTATTCTGTACAAAAAGTCTGTACAAAAAGTTGCTCTCTCTAATTTAAACAAATAGCAAATGAGGTTACCATTTTTGTAATGCCTTTCATCATGTGATTGTTATAATAGCTAGAATAAACCCTTCATTGCAGGGTTTTTGGTCAGAATATTAATAATGTGACCGTTGAACTGTTCTGTGTACCCCTTTACAGGCTGGCAAACACGAGGCCATCGTCAAAAATGTCCATGACCTGTTGGCTAAGCTGGCGTGGGACTTCTCGCCAGAACAGCTTGATCACCTTTTTGACTGTTTCAAGGTGACTAAGAGTTATTCTCAGTTACAGGCAATGAAAGATTTTTATCCACAACATTTATTTTTCATTCATCGCACTGCAATTTCATTGTTACATCTGTACTGCTTTAACTGCCGTGACCTCAGCATTTGTATTTTTTTCCTTCTACAGGCAAGCTGGACCAATGCCAGCAAGAAGCAGCGTGAAAAACTGCTGGAACTTATTCGGCGCTTGGCTGAGGATGATAAGGATGGGGTAATGGCCCACAAGGTCCTCAACTTGCTGTGGAACCTGGCACACAGTGATGATGTGCCTGTAGACATCATGGACCAGGCTCTCAGTGCTCACATCAAGATATTGGATTATAGTTGCTCACAGGTACATGCTTGGGATTATTTTTGAAGGCAAAAGATGTAAAAATAATACGCTGGCCTTATTTAACTCCACATACTAAGGATGTTTAATTTTCACTCGTAGGATAGAGACACGCAGAAGATTCAATGGATCGATCGCTTCATAGAGGAGCTACGAACCAATGACAAATGGGTGATCCCTGCCCTGAAGCAAATCAGAGAAATCTGTAGCCTCTTTGGAGAAGCTCCTCAAAACCTTAGGTAAGATCGTTGTGGAAATTGATTTTACATAAATGTACATATATCACAGTTCTAATGTTGGCAAGTATTAGTTGTTTTTTTTACTGTATTATTTATAGTACTTTTAGTGCTTTATTATGAATTATTAATATTTATTTTGCGCAGAATGCCTGAACACTCATAAAAAAACATAATTTCAGTGTTTTAAGCTGAGATTATTGACATTTTATCACAATGGCTGAGGCATGTCAATCTTGCATTCCAGAAAATAAATGGCATTGCAGTTTAAAATTATACCGCTGCAACATAACATTTGAGTTTTTGTCTGCAACTCATTTCAGTGCGCTAATTATCCATCAGCACTAACCAACAAAGCCGGACATCGTTTTTTTTTTCCTCCTCCTTGTTCTACATCTCTCAGTAAATCAATCAAGAAGCATGGGTTGGTTGAAATCATTTTGTTTTGAATACACTCAAAGGAGCTGAAAAGCTGCACCTTCTGCTTGATTATGGACCAAAAGCTTTTACATATACTCAACCAAAAACAAGATCACATCGCCCCAGTCAAAATGAACACTCCTGTGTACACGACACACTAGTTCTGTCCAGTGTAGTAGCTGTGCTATGTACAGTAAATTTTAGTACTTATTTATGGTAATCTGAGAGACTTCACAGCACACAAATTTACCTTGTGTAATAGAATTCAGGCATTATCAATTTTATTATTTACACTTGAATTTTTCCTACCGTGTAAGTCAAGCGTACTTCAAAGCTTATTCTGAGTGTGAATCAGGTGATTATGCATCTTTTTTGTTTGTTTGTTTGTTTGTTTGTTTGTTTTGGTTTTTTTCTGGAGCTGTAGTGGTCCGGAACCGCAGGGTTTTAGGGCCTCACAATAACATTGATTTAAAGTTACTATGGTAAATTCCTTTAAGATTGATTGTGCAACAGTAATCATAAATTGTTTAGACTTGGAGTAGTGTTTTTAAATAGTAACTGTAGAAAATATGTAGCACACATGCCTGTTGTTTTTCAGAAAGAAAATGCCAATTTACATACAAACGAACTTAGTGGGGTAAGTTGAGTGCTAATTCCAGGGTTCTTCCTATTTCTGTGTTACGTCAAGTCTAACTTCCTCTTTGACATTTTTATAATGTATACAAAATGCAAAATCCCTGCCGTGAATCCGCTTAAGCAATTCCTTCATGGGTTTCATCTCAAATGACTTGTTGCTTATCCAAGTTTGTGCATGTGTTGTTCAGACAAGATTACAACAGCTCTAAATTGCATTAGTCTTTATCATTAATTTTTTGTTGTTTGAAGCCTTTGTGACCCAGGGGAAAGTGTTTGCTTAGCTGTCACATTGTTTATAGGAGCAGTTGCCCTTAGGGGGAAAAATGAGGCCTACAGGGAATTATAGAGACCAGGAGGACTCAAAGTTGCATCAGTTTTATGTAACATACTGTATCGTGTGGTTCTATAACAATAAAATCCCCTCTAATCAGTTTGACTTTTGCATAATTTTAATTGATAATTATGTTTAGCAGTTTTTTTTTTTGTTTGTTTGTTTGTTTTTGAAGTCACATGAGCCTAAAGCTTCTGATGGTTTGTATTTGACAGTTCTTTGGAGGTCTGTGACCGGGTTACATATGTAACTAGCATTATATTTTCAAACTGCCAACATTCTGGGAGTATATCAGACAGAGGGTGAAAGGATGTGCTGCAGCAATGTACAATATAAAAACCTTATTATATAGTTTTCCAGATGCCAGATAACAAAAAGCTTTTCCTGTTGAGAAAATTGGAAATGTTTCGGTTAACAAGGAGGGCTCTAAAGCACTTATTTTTTAAATATGTTTGTAGAGCTGTTTGTTTTAACCCCATAACTAGTATATAATACTCATAGCGGTGTTTTTTTAATGTTTGCCAGAGATGATCACAGTTCATTCTATTTTGATGTAGGATTTATGTGTAATCTATTTAATAATGATTATAAATAACAGGACACGCATGGATTTCTGTCAAGTAATGCAACGCAAATCAATGTTATGCATAGAATGACCATTCTTAGGCAGGGAAAACCCTATTCAGGTAATCAAATTATTGCTTTTTTATGTTGTTTAAACTCAGAAGCCAGAATCTGGCAGTCAGGTTAATTAACAATAATACAGTCGGGGTGTGGTTGACGTTTTAAAACCAATCCCTAAATGGTGTAAAGTGTATAAATGGTGAAGAGCAGCTGTCACTGGATAAACTCAGTGTGTTTGATTTCTCTACAGACTCTTGGTGGGAGCCATGGTGCATACACAGAGTACCCATTTAATCTAGTCAGTTGCACAACTAAATGAAAGGTCCTTTGAGATGGAGCCCCACTCTTCCTGATGCCTTTCAGCTCAAATCATTCAGTGCAAAGTATCAGGGGTATTTCATGCCTTGGATCCATTCAGATTTGTAATTGGTGTTATCACCGTACTACTTTTCTTCTTGTCTTGTCTTACAATGTAGCCACCCCTAATAAGTAAAATCAAATCATAATGTGACTACATTAAAAAAAGAAAAGAAGACAAAATTGTAAATTAAAATTGTTCTAAGTATGCTGCAGATTCCCACAGTGCTCTTAATACTCTGGTGGGTCTCAAATTTCGAGTTTGCAAGCTTATTTATTTTCTGACCAAAAACATTCTTGTGGACGTAAGGCATGAAATGGCCTTTATTGACTTCTTCTGCTGGTTATTCTATGCATACATACATATACACATACACAGATGCAACAAAAGCTGCTTTATTTATGTCCCTAATACAAACATGAGAAATCAGTAATGCTATGTTTTCTCAATCACAGTTGTATCACTGAGTATGTAAATTACATTTCAGTCTGGTCATCTGTCTTTCTTACCTTTTCACTCACTGTTTTTAAACCCCCTATATCCACCAATCCTCCTGTTCTCTCTTCAGTCAAACTCAGAGAAGTCCTCATGTGTTTTACCGCCATGACCTGATCAACCAGCTCCAGCATAACCACGCTCTTGTCACGCTTGTGGCTGAGAACCTTTCAGCCTACATGGAGACCATGAGGCAATTGTCTAAAGGTACTTTGCCCAGACCAGAAATGGTCCTCTGTGTTAGACTGAAAGTTCATTAAATTTTATTTATTTATTTTTTTTTGTTGCTGTAGTTAAAATATGTGTCATCTGCAGTCTGACTCGTAATATGTGTGTCTTTTCAGAGGAACAAGCAGAGTTTGACCCCCAGACAGTTAGACCAGGAAGCCGCTACAGCCATGTCCAGGAAGTCCAGGAAAGGCTCAACTTCCTGAGGTACATTAATTGGGCATTTCATAGTTAAATATTTCAAATTAGAGAGAAGTACCCCTAAAATTAGGATGTTGTGTAAATGAAAACAGAATGCACCCAGTGAAACATCTAAATGGTTTAATTTGTAATTAAATTAACCCATTAATGGTTTTAAAAACAGCATCCTAGAGTAGCTAAGTCTTTGAGAAGAGTTCAGGCTGGTGCTTCACCATGCTGTGTGAGACTGTTAACAAACAGTTTAAAAGGTTAAAAATAACTGTTCTTAACATAAAATAACATCATCAGGGATCTAGCCAGAAAAAACTCACAGCCCATTGGTATCAGAGGATCGGATGACTGGGGGTACCCCCACCCTCAGAGATTTCTGTGGGTAATTAGGAAGGATGAAGTGTTACCCAGTAACTTGTTCTCCACTGGCAATTATGATACAAGTCTTGGCATACTGCTGCCAACTTCACTCTAACCTTCTGGTCACCAGTGTCCACTTTTGAGTTTGATTATTTCCCCCCCCCCTTCCCTCAGGTTTCTGCTAAAGGATGGCCAGCTGTGGCTGTGTGCCCCTCAGGCTAAGCAGATCTGGAAGTGTCTGGCTGAGAACGCAGTGTTCCTCTGTGACCGTGAAGCCTGCTTTAAATGGTAAGGTTTGATTTCTCCTTGGCTTTGGTGCAATTACTTCCTTACAGCTGATAATCACCAAGTACATTTTCTGAATGCTGTGTTTCTTTCCTATCACCCAATAGGTACTCCAAACTGATGGGTGATGAGCCAGACCTGGACCCAGACATCAATAAGGACTTCTTTGAGAACAATGTTTTGCAGTTGGATCCCTCTCTGCTGACAGAGAATGGGATGAAGTGCTTTGAGAGGTTCTTCAAGGCAGTCAACTGCAGGGAGGGGAAACTGGTAGCGAAGCGCAGGGCCTACATGATGGATGACCTAGAATTAATAGGCTTAGACTATCTCTGGAGGGTGAGGAGAGAAGTTGCAACAGGCACACATGAACATTTTTTTCTTTACATTAATTTTTTTTATGCCATGCATATTGATGAAGAAAATTAATACATTTAAGACTGTAAATTATGTTTTGTTTTGTCACTTAAAACCACTTAAAGCCCCAGGGCTGAGATGTCTGATTTTGAAAGTTTCTGTTTAGGCAATTTTGTAAAAAATTGCTGTACATGCTCTGTAGCTTTCACACTACTAGCTGATTAGTGCAGAGAAATGGTTGTCACTGTTTTCACAAAAATTGTAATGTCATTTTTCAGATATTCACATACACTTTTCAAGATCATTTGTTCATTCCCCTAGTAATGTTCTCAGTTATAAGGCTGCTGTGTACTTAACTTGAAACATTGATATAGTGTGCGTCCTGAAATATTAACTTATTTCTATTTCCTCCCAGGTGGTAATTCAAGGAAGTGATGACATTGCTAACCGAGCCATAGACCTACTGAAAGAGATCTACACCAATCTCGGACCAAAACTACAAGTTAATCAGGTACTCTGACTGAGCTCAGTCAAAGAAATGATTTCTCTGCTGCTCTTTGTGTTTATCAAATTGTTAGTGCACATGTATCAGCTAACAGGTTTACTGTAGTTTAGATGTATTGCTGAGATTCTTGGCTTGTTTCCTCTCCCATCAGGTTGAAATTCATGAAGACTTCATTCAGTCATGTTTTGACCGCCTGAAGGCATCCTATGACACACTTTGTGTTTTGGATGGAGACAAAGACAGCATTAACTGTGCCCGTCAGGAGGCCATCCGCATGGTACGAGTTCTCACTGTGCTAAAGGAGTACATCAATGAGTGTGACAGTGACTACCATGAGGAGAGGACTATATTGCCTATGTCAAGGTACAGTCGCAATTACATTGTGGATTCAGTTATTATAAACACTTGTATCTCATTTGTCGAATGTCATCTGGCTGATGCTTTCACATGAAAACAAGACTACAACACAAAAATCTTTTGCCATACTTCTTTATGAGATAAGTAAGGTGTTGACATTACTTTGAAAATGTCATTGTTTTAAATCACTTTACTTCTTTTCTCTTGCAGAGCTTTCCGTGGGAAGCATATCACATTGATTGTACGTTTCCCCAACCAAGGTCGTCAGGTGGATGATTTGGACATCTGGTCACACACCAATGACACAATTGGCTCAGTTCGGCGTGGCATTCTCAATAGGATAAAAGCTAATGCTGCCCATACCAAGATTGAGCTCTTTATTGGTGGAGAGGTTGTTGATCCAGCTGACGACAGGAAGCTGATTGGACAGCTCAATTTGAAGGACAAAACGGTGAGAAAGTGCTGTTCTCTTAGACTGATGAAAGAAATATTCTGCTGAAATTGCTGTGCTGATTTTTTTTTTTTTAAATGTGCCCCTATTAAGTTTATATTTACTGTTTGTTAATAATGTTTTATACTGATGTAATCCTGCCTGTGCCAATATTAACACTTTAAAATCAAAATGAATCTTTGCACTCACAATGGCAACTGTTTTTATATAGCTTATCACAGCCAAGCTGACCCAGGTGAGTGCCAACATGCCCTCGAGTCCAGACAGCTCATCTGACTCATCCACTGGTTCTCCTGGTAACCACGGCAACCACTACAGCGATGGGCCCAACCCGGAGGTGGAGAGCTGTCTTCCTGGTGTGGTGAGTAAACAGATTCTGTATAAGCTGCACATGCAGAACTATGTCCATGTTTCTCCTGTGTACATGAGCATCACTAACAAGTGCTGATTAATAATTACTCCGTTACAAATACTTATATATAGCATTATTTGATGTTTGAAGTCAGAATTACAATGTGAAAATGTCATTTAGCCCTGATGTTGATGGCAGTGCTTTGTCTTGTATCCCTTCTACATACAATGTAGTGA
>JAMQGT020009952.1:0-19762 GCA_024447675.2 Pterophyllum scalare
TATTGCTTTTGGATTTTTTTCTTTAATGTTTAATTTAATATCAATTTGTTCTTTATTCAAAATTCAAATGGTCACTGCTTTTCTTTTCTTTTTTTTCTTTTTTTTCTTTTTTTTAAAGCTTTGAACAAATCTACCAAATTTCCACCTGTGTCCATCTATGGTTGGCTTATCTCTCATATGTATCAGAAGCGAAACCTTCCTCCTGAGAACCTTTTGACCTTCACACCCTAATCATCAACCATCTGTACCAAAAATAAATAAAATAAAGCAAAACAAGGTAAAAAGTAATAACCTATAGGACTCATAACTCATTTGTCTCTCACTCACGCACACTAATTCTGTGTATCTCACACAAACTTAGATTCTCACACACACACAGCAATGCTGTGAAACACAAACATAATTCAATGCTCAGAGAGCCACACACGTACGCACACTCACTCCAGTTGCTAAACATTACAACCATTTTTCCTTTTTCTCTCTCTCTCGGTGTCCTCACACACATACAGATGCACACAGACACATGTTCCCATTTCCTATGTTATCCAACTTTTTTGAGTCAAGCCCACTTGTTCCCACACACACACACACACACACACACTGTGTCTCATCCATGCAAAATCTACTCAGATAGAGTTGCACACACACACCAGTTGTTTTCCTTTACACACTCACCCGGGCTGAGATAAACACACACACACACAGAGCTATGTCTCTCTGGCGCGCACTCAGCCCAGCCGCAAGTGCGCGCGCGCACACACACACACACACACACACACACACAGCATCCTAGCACTCAAAGGCCTTCTCGTCCACACTTTTAGTTGCAACTTTTACTATTGCTAAAGAATTTACACCAATCTATTAGTCTCTATTCTCTTCATTTAACACTTTTATAGCATTTTTTTTTTTTTACTGCCAACATATACCATGAAAGATCGCCCGATATATTGGTTATATTCAAATTTATCTAAAACAGCCAAGAGTCTATTAACAAGTACGTTATTATTTTTAAACTTTCGATTACAAGGCCTTTGACAAGACTTGAAGATTACGTCAGCTTATCAATATATCAGTTAGTGATTACAAGTACGCCACCACCACGGCACGTCAGAACGAATATACGGTTCTGTTCTTTATAACTTTCATCGATTACAAGGCCTTTGACAGGGCTTGGAGATTACGTCAGTTCGTAATTGCCAGTCAGTGAATACAAATACGCCTCCACCACGGCATGTTAAAAAGTAACAATACTATTCTTAAAGACTTTAATTGATTACAAGGCCTTCGACGAGGCTTGATAATTGTGTAAGCTTAAAATCCTCGATCAGTGAATATAAATATGCTTCCACCACGGCGCGCTAAAAACATAAGCAATACTTTTAGACTTGCTGTGCATGTCACTACTCATCACTTTTCATGTATAAAAGCCAATACTCACATACCATACTTCATGGTGCGCATTACAGGAGGTTATTCTTATTCAGTAGAAAAGTTTCCAACCACACACAATTCTTGGTTTCAATAACTCAATAAATTTAATCAGTAGCCTAATGCTGTAATGCAGTTTAACGTTACCAGTGTCTCTCACACTTCTTTTTCTCTTATCACTTCACTTATTGTTTCTTTACTCATCACTTCTTAATCTTTACTATCGACCTGTTTTTTGTTTGTTTTTTTTTCTTTTCTGACTCTTCAATATTAAATCAGTTTATTTTAACAGATTCTCTAAAATTTGTTCTCTCGTAACTTTACCTCCTCCTCACTCACAAAATTTATGCATGCTCAATCTTGCAGAATTCGGTCATTTAAAGACAACAGGTTTCTGCTTACCTTTCGTTTGAGGTACCTCTGAGCGAAGAAAAAGCATTGCTCGAGAGTTGGTCCGGCAAGGAAAATCTTCCCCTCCGTCCGTTAACCGGATGTCCTTCAAAAGGAACTCCGAGTGAGTCCCGGAGGAACTATTCCCCTTCGTCCTCTTTTTGCCAATCATCCTCCTTCACAAATCACCCGTCATTACCTGTTATCAGTCCCCGTCCCTTCGTGGTCGCCAACTGACAGGTAATCAGGGTTTTTGTGAAAGACGACACCCAAAAAACTTGAATTAAAAAAGAATAAGACATTTATTATATTAAAGAATCAGAAAAAATCTCACATGCATGTGGGGACTCAGGAGGAGACAGGCCTGTGTGTGCTGTCTCTCTCCCTCTGAGCCCATGTTCCTCTCTAACCATAACTTCTTTTATACTCCCTCTTATCTATCTGTAAGCATTCTGGGCGCTGTGAGTTGGCCTTGTCTTCGGACTTGTCCAAGCTGGTTTTGCATGACCCAGGTACCTCTCAGCAGTAGTGAATTAATAAAGCACATTATCTTCCTGATGTTTTTATTTAGTCATTTAGCAATCTTGTCCAGATTAATAACAGAACATGGTGATGTTGGTGATGTTCTAACTGTACGTTTTGTGGCCGTATCCTCCAGGATAAGATGCACTGAGACAGAGAAGTTAGTCTAGCATTATCCATCTGTTGCTCTCTGTCTAGTGTATTATTTAATTGTTTATTATTTGGTTGAACCACTGTTTATTAATTAACGTACTGAAGTTTACTTTTAAACATTTATCCTTTACTCACTGAGTAAAAAATAATCCCTAACAACTCCCTCCTTTTCACACCGTTCAGGTGTGAACCCAGTTTTATACCCCTAACATTGCCGTGCTTGCTTTCAGTGTGTATATATTATTAATTGAAACTGTTAGCCAGTGTTATGTGCTTCGTGGATTGTTTTGCTGTGAGTCAGGGGATGATTTCAGTGTCTATTGGAGGGCAATAGGTACAATGGTTTATAATAAATACAGGCTTCAGAAATGAATCAGACTCGGTATCTGCAGAACACGACCTCCACAAAGCAGAATAACTGAAGCTTATTGAAAAAAAAAATTTTTGTTAAGAGTAATACCTGCCAATTCTGTAGTTTTAGACAGCAAAACTGCACCCAAGTCGGCTCCAGAAGGGATTGGGTGATGTTAAACCATTAATTGTAGAAGTAGAATAGAAAAGAAAAGAAAACCACCACCAAAAGTGTTAAGGTGATTCAGGACTGTAAATCTTCACAAGAAGTTTAAATTTTGATGTCGAGATCTATAGATTTGGTGGTTTGTACCTTTATTTACTCAAGTCCATAAATGGTTTAGAACGTGTTTGACACTGATTAAATTTAATCTGATCCTCAGATATTTTTATTTATTTTATTTATTTATTTTTTAGAATTTTTCACATCGCCACCACATTTGGTGGAAACATTGCTGTTACTGTCATCCTACTCACTAATTACCCCTTTTGGTCCATGTTTCAGGCAGGAAGGAAGGACAGAAGTGACGCTCTGAACACTGCCATTGACAGAATGACAAAGAAGACTAGAGACCTTCGCAGACAGGTACACACAAACACACACTCACCCAGTCTTTCATCTTCAACTTTAAACTGTAGTGTTTGCACTCAGTGAACTTTCACTGGAAAAAAACAAATCAAGTATTTTTTTCTTTACTTCAGCCGTTTGTAGTTTACCAGCAGTCCTCAGGAGGCTGTTGTCTGTCTTGTATATAATATGAAGCTGTAATCTGTAGTTTATGCTGCACATCAGTCTGTATGTAAAAGATATGCACTAAGGTCATTCTAATACTTTTTTTTAAATCTTCTTTCACAGCTGCGCAAAGCTGTGATGGACCATGTCTCTGACTCTTTCCTGGAGACCAATGTTCCCCTCCTGGTTCTCATTGAAGCTGCCAAGAATGGCAATGAGAAAGAAGTCAAGGAATATGCTCAGGTGTTTCGTGAGCATGCCAACAAGCTGATTGAGGTATTGTGTGATATTTTTTTTTCTTTTTTTCCTCCCTGCAGTGCATTCAGAATCAGAACCTGACCTAACCCCAATATAGAACACTAAAATCTTTCCTCTCTATCCCATCAAAATGGGATATTTGATTTTATTGTAGTTTCTGTTCTCAGAGATGGCCCTTGTAATAAGGCTACAGCATTGCTGTGCCTTTTTAAAAAAAGAATGAAATTTTTTGTTTTTTTAAATCCTTTTTCATTTATTGTTTTTATTATTATTAAACAATATATTATTAAACAATATATAATATTGATTGTAATATCTATTGTAGATCCTGGAAACTGATTTCTTAGTTTATTAAGCTGGAGACTAAAAGCAAGAAATTACTTCAGTTTAATGGATAAGGTTCAACATTGCCTGAACAAATGATGCACGTGTATTTAAGAACCATTTGAAAATGCTAATCTCCCACTTGAATAACCAAACAGTAAATGGAAAGACTCACTGGAGAAGCCCCTAAGTGACACTGAGGAACATGTCAGAGGTGGTTTGGTCAGTGTGCAGGCAAACTAGAGATGGGATGGGCTTCAAAGTTAATATAGTCTCAAAATCAAATATTAGTTTATATAACAACTTTTAAATTAAGAAGAAAAAAGAAAATTGATGTGTGATGGTTGACATCAGTATGGATCTTTTATTATGAGAGGCTAAAAATATTTTCAGCTCATCATGAAACCATGTAGCAAGCTGCCATAATCTGGGTTAATAATTATAGCAATAATTCAGTAACACCTTACGAGCTATGTTTGAGAGCATAACTTGCCTAGAACAGAGGACAATGCTATGCATGGTAACAGGAATGCAGCTGTAGGGGGCAAAGCAAAGTGATGACCTATAGGCAAGAAGCTAACAGAACATTCAGCTGTGCTCATTAATGGTCTTTCCTTAAGTTTCTCCAATGTATGTGTCAGAGCATCACATGTTGACATTTGAAAGTGACTTCTCCCTATGGGCACATCGCCCCTAAGTAGCACCTGAAGGCCTGAGTGTCAGATGTGGTATTAGAGCATGATATTGGTAGACTTTGCTAATACTTGGTTACTGCTTGTGCCTGCAACACTTAAATGGTAGACATGAAGAACAGAATGCACAGGTTTGGTTAAAACTTGGTATAGACAAATTGAATTAAATAAATATTTCCCAGTTATTAAATACAGCTAGATGGATGGCATTACAATCAATAAACTTGGACATTTTCATTTGAATATGTATGTTGTGTGACATCCAACTTAGCATAGAAGATGCATGTTTAAAAACTGCTTATCAGCAGTGTAAAAGAAAAACTGTACAAACTAAATTTTAAGGACAATGAACTTCAAAAAATACATGAGAGCTGTGGTAGTTGTTGCTATCGTGACTTTAACTACAATATTTTACTTCCACAGTTGCTACATCAGTGTAATTGTACTGAAATATTTAGCAGCAAACAATATTTTTGCTGTACATAAATTAGGAATGCTAGTTACATAGCAAAGCCACTGAATAGCATGTTGTATCTGTGTTTATGGGCAGCATTGTGGTAGAGTTTTAAGCAGTGGGCAAAGTAACTTGGTTGAGTTTACGTGTCAACACTGACACTTTTTTTGTACATTGCTAGTGCAGAATCACACATTGGTACTGCAAACCATAACTATGCAGAAAACACAGATGGAGACAACTGAATTCATTTTGTTACATTAAAGTATGATTTCTAGAGGTAGAAATGTTGCATATTGCAAACCTAAAAACTTTGTCAATCTTGTCACCTTAAACTGACTCAAACTGCCACTATGATTTTTGGTGGTTTGAGTATATTTAGGATAAACCCTGAAACCAAAGGTCTTTGTACTATTGAATGGACCAAAAAAAAAAAAATCATATCAGTATTTATTTGTGATGAAAAGTGAAACGAATAGTTTCTCTATTGAAGACTTGAGTATATCTCCAAAAGGGAGCCTGTAACATAGATGTTAAAATGCCAAACTTTATATCAATATCTACATGAGATGTTTAACATAATCTAGCTGCTTGGTCTCCACATACTATTTTTGTGTGTGTGTGTGTGTCCTCCAAAAACCAACAAATTTCAACTGCTGCAACACAAGTGTTCATGACACTAAGTTGATGTATACCTTAAAACCTAGAGAGAGAATTTATCATTGCCCCAGTGCACTCTCTATCATCGTGTTGCAGGAGAATTTGTGAGTTTACAGTGAATTTGAGGTTGTATGAAGTGCAATTCAACATCAGTCTTTATCAATATAAAGTATTGCAGACATTCATGTGATAAACAGCCCAGCTCTAACTAGGACCTGGAAATTGCACATCATTTTTTGCAGCAGCCTACACAGAAGTGGCAGGCCTTACTCTTCATTTTGGCTAAAGATTGCTGCCTTTTGAGAAGCAGCCAACATTTCATTTTGTCATTTTAGATTAACTCTTCTCCCCCCATCCCTGGTTAATATGATTGGCAAAAGCACACAGTCGAGTATTATCTCACTTTTCAGGAAAATTATTCCTGTAAGCCACCATCAATACAATTGGATGAGCAGTAAGCAGTTCACAGTGGAACTCTTGGCTTTCACCTTTAAATAAAAATGGTTGACATTTACCTGCAGATGCATTGTATGAAGTAGGTATTGAACTGTACTGTAAACTGCTCTAGATTAGAGCCTTTGCCAAACAATATATATGCAAATGAATGGAGCTGGAAAGGCTAGAAAGAGAAGATAAAGCATGTTTGTTTCTTTTAACATATGGAACAAATATTCTATAAATGCAATATGTCTTCTGTTCAGTAGCAGGAACACCAAAGAGCAGCCATTCTCAGGCTCTGTTTGTATGACATCACGGGTTGCGCAGTTGTAGTCTGCCGTAAGGCAAATGGTCTATTAGATTACACACATTTGTTTGAAAGCTACATTATGACTGACCCATATTTAGAGAATGAAGGGAACACAAAAAAAACCCTCACTGCATTCAATTTGACATGCACCAAGCTCTGTAAGGCTCTCAAGCAGGCAAAGGGATGGTTACCACGTTATATAGAGGTTTAGTTATTTTACCCCATTTATATAAGTTGTTTGTTTTTGAGTGCACATCTTGTTCTGAAATACAGCTTTGGAGTGCGAGCCCACTGTAAGTCATAAAGATGTACTACATGGCAGGTCGAGATGCAGAGATGCCTCTGTGCATCAGTGATCCAGTGGCATGGTATAATCAGCAGTAGAAAGTGAATTTACTGGTGAAACCCCCCTAAGGATTTTTATTTATTTGTATATAGATTTAACGTTGCCCTAAAGCTTGTTTTTCATGTTTTTTAAAACACACTTGCACCCATCATCCATAACATTAAAACTACCCCCCAAATATTGTGTTCCCTCATGTCACTAAAACAGCTTTTGGATGGCGTATCTTGAGTCAACCTACCTATGAGTGCATTGTAATGAGATAGTGTATTTTACTTCTGGTTTTAATTCTGTGTTCAAGTCTTATGCTTTCCCTGCAGGAATAAAATAATGAAAGGTTTAAAAATACATTAGAATGTCAAGTAATTTTTTTCCAAGTAATTAAACAAAACATGAATTCCCAAGAACTAAGATAAATGTATAATATCATTAATACACTGCTCAAAAAATTAAAGGGGCACTTTGAGAACACATCTTAATGGGCAAAAAAATCATGCTGGGTATCTATACTGATGGGGATTAGATAATGTGTGTTAGGACCAAAAGGATGCCACATCATTTGATGGAAATGAAAATCAGTCTACAGAGGGATGAATTCAAAGACATCCAGATAATCAAAGTGAGGGGGGAGAAAAACCCCAAAAAACCACGATGCAGCAGACTAGTCCATTTTGTGCTTGTATACATGCCTGGCAATGTTGGTTGGAGTACCTGTGTAGCGTCTGTAGGGTCCAGGTATCACCTCATGCTACCAGTAGTGACACTGATTGTAGCCAACTGCAACACAAGTGGGGGAAAAAAACAGTCAGAAAAGATGAAGGGAGATGGAACAGTGGCCTCCACCTGTAAAACCATTCCTGTTTAGAAGGTTGTCTCATTATTGCCCCTCTAGTGCACCTGTTATTTCATTAACACCAAAACAGCTGAAAGTAATTAGTAACCCCCTCTGCCAGTTAACTGACCAGATCAATATCCCAGATGTTTAATTGACTTAACGCTATACTCTGATTAAAGTATTCCTTTTAATTTTTTTTGAGCAGTGTACTTTAATGACATTGCAATTTTAGAATTTTTTTTCCTCTATACTCCTTGCATCAAAAGGAAAGTATTTCTGTTGTATCTGCCTTTTTTTTTTTTTGCCTAAACTTTCTCTCTGGTTTTTCTAAGTAGTTAAAGTACCAATTCATATGTTTATTAGACAGAAACAAATACATTTTTTTTGTTGTTTTTAGCTTGCATAATGTTGGAATGATCAGACAATCAATAATTGTGTACTTGGCTCAGTTATATTAATATTAAGCCACTGCAGTGACAAAGATATTCTATACTAAATACATCATGTATAATATTAGCATAAGCATAGTTTGTGGGATAATCTGTCCTTTGTCCATCTGCATCAGTGGCAAAATAGATACAGGGCCATTGTTATTTCAAATAATTTGACATTGTCATTTTTCTCAAATGAAATACGATCTCTATTCCAAAAAAGTTGGGATGTTGTATAAAATGTGAATAAAAAGGGAATGCAATGATTTGCAAATCTCAAACCCATATTTTATTCACGATAGAACATAGACAACATATCAGTTGTTTAAGCTGAGTCATTTTACTATTTTATGAGAACCATTAGCACATTTTGAAATTGATGGCAGCAACATGTCTCAAGTTTATGCTGTTGTGAATAAAATATGGGTTTATGGGATTCACTGCGTTCTGTTTTTATTTTACATTTTACACAATGTCCTTCTTTTTTGGAGTTGAGTTTGTACATAGTGTTGATGACGGCATCATATTATTTAATGGGTTGTCATGTTGTTTGGGAATAGCTCTGTGAGACAGGAAAGCAAGAAAACAGGTGCACTTTGGTTATTGTTTGCATAGACTGTAAAGTCGGGCTCCCCTGATACTTTAAATGGTATGGTACAGCGTTGCAAGTGGAATGGCATCTCTTGATGCAGAAATGTCTTCTTTCCCAGTGGTTAACAGGGAGTTATTAAAAGCTGATGTGGAAGATCATGCAAGTCAAAATGCAGGTCTTTCCAGTTTTTCTCTATGTAACCACGCTTTCACTCGTCCTCATGGATTACTAAATGTTCTCCCTGTGGTTCTGTCATGTGTTTGCATAGAGATGAAGGGTATGTTTATATCAATGTTTCAGTGCTTTAACTGTGCAGTGGAAAAGTGCTTCTCATCAGCAAAATTGCTCAGAAATTTTAAGGTGGGGAAAAAACATCTTCACTCCACCACTTTGGGAGCCAGTGATGCATTCCACCATCACATCAAAAAACAAATTGTTTTTTTAAGTATTATTTTTCAGTCTGTTAATTGTAGGTGAGGAAGAATATCACTTAAACTTGTTTTGAATAGAAGATAACTAAAAGAAAAAGAGAAATTTAATGCCCAAGCTGA
The DNA here is from genome assembly GCA_024447675.2 of Pterophyllum scalare. Classification (NCBI taxonomy): domain Eukaryota; kingdom Metazoa; phylum Chordata; class Actinopteri; order Cichliformes; family Cichlidae; genus Pterophyllum; species Pterophyllum scalare. Next base: position 9,469 of record JAMQGT020009952.1, read on the forward strand.
TGTTTTCTTTTTTCTTTCATTTTTAAATACAACCCCCTGTTTTTATCCAACCAGACTTAAAATTAATGTGCATGATAAAATCCAGTGTGTCATCTTGGCTGACAGTTTTGTTGTGCTTTGTGACCCAGATGTCAGTAAAGTAGTAAATTACTGAGCAAACTCTTACCAGATTGGTGACTGGAAATACAAAAATAAGAGCAGAGCTGTTAAACTCCTTGTCGTTGCTCTTTTGCTGTCATGAGTTGGTTTAGTCCTTTGTAATTGATTATGTTTCAGCACATTTTCTGTCTGTTGGATAATCCCATTTTGGCACAGTTTCTCACATCCCAGGCATTCTGTTACAGCATTGCTTCCAGTACATCTCAACCAAAAATGGGAATCTTCAAAGTCTCTGACCTAAATTTATATGAGTAGATGCCTTATGTAAATCTTGAATATGCAAGACTATTTAGAGATAATTGTGGGAGAGCTTTTATTTTAGTCAACATACAAAAATTTACTGATGTTGGCAGCTGCAGACGAGATGTGCTTAGCTCAGCGCTCCAGTTCTCACTCTGCTGCTCACTTTTTGAAAGTGTCATTAATATTTGCAACTCCAGGAGCATAATGACAATCTGGCAGCCTTGTGATTTAGTCGCTGAGAATAACAGTATCCTTGAGTTACCAGCTACCACTTAAATTTCCATTTGATGAAATTTATTTTTTTCTGGGAATTGAATAGGGAACTTTTTCAACAGCTGGGCTTTTGTTTTTCTTCCTACTTTTCTGGTTTTCCCTCTCTGTGCCATCATATTGTATCATTTTAGCAGCTTTATAAATTAATCCACAGCAGTGGGTTTGTATTCCACAGGGATTAGTTGTATTGCAGAGCTGCTCCATTTCTAACAGAAGAATTCCTAAACCAGGCTACCATAATGAACTTATCCAAGTTTAATTATGTATCTATAGTATGTATAGCTTTGTTTCTGGTTTTTCCCTCAAAATTAGTGCAGTTCCCCCTTCAAAATGTGCCTCGATTCATAACAGGCTGATTGTGCCTCGCAGCATCCGAGAGTTGTGGCGAGAGGAATGGGAACAAAATAGCCATCTGATTTGGGTTGCTTACACCCACACTACTTGAGCCAACACTGCACCTGTGGGCCTGTTCACTGGTTCCTGAGCATTACACCCGACAAGTGTGAAGTGGGTCAGAAGAAAAGTTGGCAAGAAAGCAATGAAAGGACAGACACTAACGATTAAGTGTTCAGAAATTTCATAGCATGATTGTAGTTTGCCACAAACTATCAGTATTTATCAGAGCGATCGATTGTATTGCTAATGTGCACACTAAAATCAAGTTTTAAATTGATTTAAAAAAACAAAATGAATAAAAAATAAAATAAACAGCCTTGAATATGAACAGTTTTGCTTTGAGTGTTTGTAGATTTCCCCTCACCACCCATTTCCTTTCAGTTGAATAATTTATAGTTCTAGCACCTCAGCCAAGAGTAACTAAAAAAGTATTTATACTACTTTGCGTATGAGTTCAGTGTCCTCACACATAAATAATTATCAGGAGTCAGTCAGCACAGCAGTGAGGTTTTGTCAAGATTTTTATTTTATTTTTTGTAAAGTGATCAAACATGGTTTTTATGATTTAAACATAATACTAATCAATGGAAATTTTACCATGCCGGCAATATTACTGTTTATTCCCTACCATATATGTGCATATAGAGAGATCTACAAATAGAGAAGCCTTTGTGGGATTTCCAGCTTTTGGTTTAAAAATTATTTTGGTTTTTATAGGTGGCAAACCTGGCATGCTCCATTTCCAACAACGAGGAGGGGGTAAAGCTGGTCCGCATGGCAGCATCTCAGCTGGAAACTCTGTGCCCCCAGGTATGTTTGCCCCCCAGGTGTCACCCAGCTCAGTGATTGTGATTGGTCCATAAATCCATAAATTTAATTTCATGGCCTCAACAACAGTTAAAATCACAGCTTTCTTTCTGCTTCTATAACCTCTTTCTTGCAAATAACAGGTTTGGTTTGCTTGTCAGTCTTCTGACCATTGAGCCCATCTTTTCCACACACCTGCTGCCGCTGCTCTTTCTAAGCTCATCTAATGACTTGCATTCATCCTGAGCTATGATATCCACAGATGTCTCTTACCCCCAAACAAACAACTTAGTTTTGCTTTAGTCAGTTTTTAAAAACACTCTCTGTAATCACCCCTAGAAATTAATTTTCTTCCTGATTCAATCTTAACATTGAGGAATGGGGGTCTTGGTGCAATCAGCCTATGCTAATGTTGTGGCTCAGGGCGATGTTGTAATTGAGCTTTAATGGTTGTAATTGGGTGATTACAGGTGATTAATGCGGCGTTGGCCCTCGCTGCCAAGCCCAACAGTAAGGTGGCCCAGGACAATATGGATTTGTTCAAGGAGCAGTGGGAGAAGCAGGTTCGCGTCCTCACTGATGCCGTCGATGACATAACATCGATTGATGACTTCCTTTCTGTGTCTGGTGAGTCTTGTTGATTTGCATGTCATAGCCATGTTGTAGCAAAAGAGAGGTTTCAGACTGCTGTAATTTTTTAGATTTTGATTGAGTCATGGTGCTTAAAGACTTCACAACAGTCCATAACAAGTAGTACAGTGTCTTAAAAGGATCTGTGGTAGTAGCATTTTCTCATGATTCACTTCTCAGATTTATGTGTCTGATTTGGCCTTAGCAACATGTTTAAATGTGTTTGTCACTACTTTCCACACACCAACAGTGTCCTTCAGATAGTGTAGTTCTGCCCACTATTTCACAATGTATTTATGATGTACTGAAGATGCATAAACTTATTTGTTCATGTGGAGAGTGAATTTATGCTTGTTGTTGGACATCTTGCAAAGAATGATTAAGCTCTGTAGAGGAAAAGCCAGAAGCGTGAGCAGAGCTGCATCTCTATTTGGCATCTTGTATGTATGTTAAAGCACACAAATTGTTTAGAGTTCTCATTAAGCATAAGCAGAGTGGCTTCTCTCACCTCCAGCCAAGGACAGACTGTAATTTACAAGTGGACATTTGCATTTTATAGGTGCTTCTTTTAATAAGTATTCTAAGAATACTCCGCCTCCAGTGAACACACAAACATGTATTATGTACTTGAGTCCCTCTGTGACTTTTAATTTCTGGACTAACACAGGATGAAGACTGGGATTTTTCTAATTGTTTTTTTTTAGACTTGTGACACATTGTATGTCACATTACACTACGTGCCCCCCCCCCTTTAAATTAAAGCATATTATGGTTTTAAAAATACATATAAATATCTATCGATCTATTTATATGTTGATCGATCAAAGTGAATTTTCTTTCTGATTCAGCCCTAACGATCGAGACAGAGGCTGGCTGTATGCTTTCAGCAATATATTTAACTAATAAAAAGTACTAATTGTACATTGTTTTATGTCCCCCAGAGAACCACATCCTGGAGGATGTGAATAAGTGTGTCATCGCTCTGCAAGAGAAAGATGTCGATGGTTTGGATCGGATACTGCCGGGGCTATTCGAGGTCGTGCTGCCAGAGTTGTCCATGTGGTTACTTCGGAAATGGACAATTATGAACCTGGAGTCTACACAGAGAAGGTCTTGGAGGCCACCAAGCTCCTTACTGATATAGGTACCACAAAAACATTATGTAATAGACCAAAAAATATAAATGTTTACTGCTAAGAAAATATATTGAATAGCAAATGTTTGGGTGAAAAGACTGAGAGGTTAGCTCTTAGACACAGTAGCACTTGCTTATGTAGTGCTAAAACTAGAAGGCAGTGAGCACTTCAGGGAATTCAGAATGGATAGTGTCATGGTGGCTCTGTCCATATTTTATGTATGTGCTATGGTTACTGCTCACTTATTCCATGTAACTACATCATAAAATATCTGACACACTAGGGGGCACAAGCCAAATGGCATAGTAGTGGCTGTCTTTCTTGTTTTTGTAGTTCTAGCTCAGTTAGGCTGTTTTTGTGTAATAATGGTTAACAATAAGAGTAGGCTAAAAAGATGCATTAACTACACAGGGCCTTTAAGAAACAATACAAAAGTCAGTGTAGGCCAATTTAGGCCTTACAAGCTGGTAGAAACTGTTGACCAGACTTATCACAATTTTGTATTTTTTCCTCAATTATTTTTAAAATGTTGTAGCTAATTTTCAGTTTAGTTTAGCTTTTGTTACTTTCCAGAGTTGGAGTGAGTTAATTTTTGGGTTTTATAATGATAGTACAAAGACAGCACTTTTTCCAAACAGTTAAACATACAGGTATGTAGTCTGTGTAAGTCTCAATAAACGTGCCAAAAGTCCAAGCAGGTTGTCTTTAATATCATGCGGTGCACTGCACTGTTGGAGTAGATGTTAATAAATGCTGTTGGTTCTCAATTTTTTTTGTTCTAAAGGTCTCTAACATTCTTACTTTTTAGTTTTAAAATGGCATAGACACCCTGCTACAGTACATTGCCTGGCACTAAAGCCACACTATCTGACTACTAAGTTGTTTCTCAGAAGTCAGAAGAAAAAAAAAGAAACTTGTATAAATCTAGAATTGGCCTGTGAAATGCAGTTTTCTGTTGAATGAACCTGAGACCTTCCACTGTTCAGTATGCAGCATTGTGTGATAGTCTCTCGCCCAACTTGCATTATTAGTCTGCACAGCGGTCACTGTTAAGAGTAGAATTTAAGTTTAATTAATCTGTCATTGTATAGGTTAAAAGACTTTCTGACTCAAACTCAGGCTAATGATCCTTCCACCAATACTTGCATAAAAAAATCACGTGGCAATTTGTGTGTGACCCTAAAAGGACAAACTTGAAAGACTATTGCAAAACACACAAGTGGGGGAAAAATAACTAAAAACAATATTGATCAAAGAAAAAAAAAAAATTGGTTTTCTCATCGCACACCTTTAAATGGAAACTTATTTGAAAGAGTCAATTGTGATAGGTTAAGGAGCGTAATCACTGTAACTGAAAAAGCCCGGAGGTTGTAAGCACGAAACCAAATCTGCTTTTTGAGCCATCTGCTCCCTCCCTCTGCATCGGTATCTTGACATCCATGTCGTTCCTGTGAAGTTTTAGTGAAATTCTTAATGCACAGTTTTAAATGATATGTATGCAGATGTGCTGGAGAGCCCTTCAGAGCATTTATCAAATTGTCAGGAGGGCAAAATACATGGCCCCTGGGACAGCTTACTGAAAGCATCTATTGGAAAACTGTCAAGCCAAATAAAGGCCTGTTCCCTTTAGCTTTTCTTTCCATATTTTTACATGTATCCATTGAAGGCTCTCAGTAGACCAACAGTGCAAAATTTCATTAGGTTAGAACTACACCTTTTTTAATCACGAATTCTTACACAGCTATCTTCATTTGCATTTAATTTTAATTCCACAACAGAACTGAATTATTTCTCAGTATTATCACTGGGGAGATTGATAATGATAAATTGATTAATGCAATTTCCTCAGAGACTGACAGTTTGTGTCAAGTAGCTTTTATAACCTGAGTCTGAAGAGGAATGTGATGGATGTAAAAATCAAAGGCTGGTCTAAGGGTAAACTACTCTGGTGTAGGAATAAATATTTATAACATGTAACTTATCAGTTTTGCTTAGAGGACTAATTCTATGTTCTTGATCAGTTTTCACTGTATGACAAGAAAGGGCTACAGAGGTTTTCTGCATCAGTACAGCTGCTGTTATTATTTAGTCTAACTGTACAGAAACAGTAGAAACTGACGTGCAGTTTCCACTGCCAACGCAAATTTTTTATTTTTTATTTTTAAAGTGCAACTGCCGGAAAAAGCATCAGCATTTATAAAGGAATTGATCAACTTGATCTCTGCTTCCTGTAGTCATGCCGCGGTTTACAGAACAAGTGGAGTCTGCAGTAGAAGCCTTGAGTGCAAACCCCTCACAGCCTGTGGATGAGAACGAGTTCATTGATGCATCCCGCCTGGTGTATGATGGCATTCGTGATATCCGTAAGGCTGTCCTCATGATCAGAGTAAGTTGGACTATTTTTTTTATTTACTTATTTTTCTAATTCAGTGTAATGACCTATTTCTAATGCAAAGCGAGGCTTGATATTGTCTTCCTTTTTCTTTTATGAGTCTGGATAGTTCTAACAGATCATATTTGATGTGACTTTAACAAACCATTTGAACAGAAGTCAACATTGTTGGAGTTTAATCTATTGTACCATATTAGCAGTAATCACCAGATTTGCTATTTAGCTATAATTGTGAGAACCTGTGCGCATACAGTCTTGGGAGCCTGTGATTAACTTGTCTCAGGCAGTGGCCGACCTAATTGACCAGACTTGCAATTTAGTGTAACAATGGGTTTAGTTGTCCGTGGAATAATGGCTTTTACTTGAGTCAAACTGCAATTTGGACAGTAGTAACCCGTCATGTCCCATGGATCAAGAAAACAATCCCATCAGGGTAAAATATTTCACCATAGGGTCACTCAGAACAGCTTAGTCATTCTTGGGGCAGAAATGGACCCAAACTGTGTTCCCTCCAAAAGAAAGATAAAGAAGGGGGGGGGATCAGCATATACACTGTAGGAATCAAGGTTTTGAGTTTTTACTTGTTACCCCCTGTAGATAAAATACCTGAAACATTCAAATTTGATTTCTCAATGGGAAGTCAATTTCTTTAAACCACTTATCATGTTTAACGGTACCAAATTATCTGTTTATCACACTGAGATACAAAGTGCTGGCTGCTATCTTCTATTGTTTTTTCACACTTTATTTTTTTTAAATTGAAAAGAGTAGTCCTGACAGCACATTTTGACAGTCAGTGGTTAAAATGTGGTGTTCAACTGTCCCTTAACTCTCATTAATAATGCTGCTCAGACACAGACAAAAAAACAAATGAAAGATGGAACATTATGCCGTATTTGTGCCAGCTGGGAAGACTGATGAGACTAAACCTTCACCCACCATTATCTCGGGAAGGGAAAAAAAGATTAATTTCCCACAGGTTTTCCAGGATTTCTTGATCAGGTGTGAAATACACTATATCGCTGAAAGTATTTGCTCGTTTGCTTTCACATGCTTATGAACTTGAGTGACATCCCATTCTTAATCCATAGAGTTCAATATGATGTCAGTCCACCTTTTGCAGCTATAACTACTTCAGCTCTTCGGGGAAGGCTTTCCACAAGGTTTAGAAGTGTTTATGGGAATGTTTCACCATTCTTCCAGTAGCACATTTGTGAGGTCAGATACTGATGTCTGATGAGAAGGCCTGGCTCACAGTCTCTGCTCCTATTCATCCCAAAGGTGTTCTGTCGGGTTGAGGTCAGGACTCTGTGCAGGCCAGGCAAGTTCTTCCACACCAACCTTGCTCATCCATGTCTTTATGTTCCTTGCTTTGTGCACTGGCGCACATTCATTTTGGAAAAGCAAGGAACCATCCCCAAACTCTTCCCACAAAGTTGGGAGCATAAAATTGTCCAAAATATCTTAGTATGCTGAAGCATTGAGAGTTCTTTTGACAGGACCTAAGGGGCTGAGCCCAGCTCCTGAAAAACAACCTCACACCATAAACCCCCTCCACCAAACTACACTTGGCACAATGCAGTTAGACAAGTACTGTTCATCTAGCAACTGCCAAACCCAGACTCATCCATTGGATTGCCAGACAGAGAAGTGTGATTCGTCACTCCAGAGAACATGTCTCCACTGCTCTAGAGTCCAGTGGCGGTGTGCTTTACATCACTGTATCTGACGCTTTGCATTGTGCCTGGTGATGTAAGGCTTGTATAGAGCTGCTCGACCATGAAAACCCATTACATGAAGCTCTCTACACACTGTTCTTGAGCTAATCTGAAGGCCATGTGAAGTTTGGAGGTCTGCAGAAACTTGGTGACCTCTGAGCACTATGTGCCTCAGCATCCACTGATGCCGCTCTGTCACTTTACGTGGCCTGCTATTTTGTGGCTGAGTTGCTGTTGTACTGAATCACTTCCACTTTGTTATAATACAACTAACAGTTTCACAGCTCCACTAGTTGCACATGTGGCATCCTATCACAGTACCACGCTGGAATTCACTGAGCTCCTGAGAGTGACCCATTCTTTCACAAATATTTGTAGAAGCAGTCTGCATTCCTAGGTGCTTGATTTTTATACACTTGTGGCCATGGAAGTGATTGGAACACCTGAATTTAATGATTTGGATGGCTGAGTGAGTACTTTTGGCAGTATAATGTATAATCATCACAGGTATTGTGATTATTCAGCAGGGAATGGATTACTGTTTTAGCTCTGCGTTTATGATATTTCCAGCAGCATCTAAACATCAAACTCTTTAAGCTTACTCTTAATTACTGTTATTTGTAAAAAGATTAAAGGCGTATCAAAAGCATTGATCTAGAATATATCTGCGGGCTCAACTGTCATTCAAGGGCACAGTTTATATGTGGAACAGGGCATGTTCAGCTCTGAGTCAAAGAGATATGAAATTCTCCAAACAGCTGTGCTGAGATTACCATGAGACAGCTTCTCTTGAGGGCATGTCCACTCACATGTTCAAACCCACTCTTCTTGCTGTCTTTCTATAAATCCCCACATGCAAGGCCCTAGTCTTAAATCAAAACAGACAAGAGTGTGGTTGGGGCTACTTAAGATAGACTCATCTTTAACCTCTGTAAGTAGTGCACAGACAGTCTGTTAGATGTCCCTTGAGTATTTGACAGGCGGACAGACCCCTCTCCCAACCTACAATGACATCAGTGACTATGCCTCCTAGACATGAAACGGTTTCGAAGTCAGGGAGCGGCTGACAGTTAGATACAGGGGGCAGCTGTTGTTACCGTATGATTTGTGCAGTGCATCACAGCCCAAGGTGATTTTTGCTACCTCTGTCCGTAAGGAAGAAAAAAATTGTCTGGACCCACAGAAGCTATGAGCAGAATATCACACAAAAATAATAGGGGGGGTGTCTCATTCATATTTACAACAGGAGACAGAAATTCTAGATAAAGCCAGGCCTGTTTTCCACTTCTGTCATAATGCTATATTTTCACCCCCTACCCTGTATACTTGTAATTATTGCATTTCAGATATCATCTCTACATATATGCCTCATCAAGGTGACACAGGGGAAATGGATAATTGCAGCTTTCAGTGACAGTAGAAATACAGGGCATTATCACTTCAAAAATTTCATTCATATATTTTACCACAGTGTGGAAAAATGGAATTTAACTCCATTTACCTTGACAGCAGTTTTTCAGTGTGCTGTCTTTTTTTTTTTTCTTTTTTTTTTTTTAACTGAGCTATTGTTGTCACCTCTCACAGTAGTTTCCCCATTGGGTGCCCAACATGAGTTATGATTTCTGAGCCTCCCACGTTCACAGGTTATCTGTTGCACAGGCCGCAGCAGGTGATATCTCTGCCCCACTGAACAGCATTGTCTGGGTTGAAAGTGATGCCGATGAGTCACTACAGCTTTTGTATCTGAAACCATACCCATATTCCCTTGAGAACAAGAGCATCTCTACAGTCCCTAAAGCAGAGTAAGGTTGTTCAGTGACTTTCAACTATTTTCCATTACAGAAGGGAGTTAGTGAGACAACCGGATAAACACAAGTCGAGGCATTGGGATCATAATGTCCTTTTATCTGTCCACATCATCTTCCCTGTTCCTACATATCAACCAACTTTTGGCTATCACTTAATCTTGTGTTTTGCCTTAAGCATACCCTGCTAAGATAAAGGTTATTTTGTATATTAATATATATGGTAAAAATGTTCCATGTGGCTTGTTTTGTATTCAGGGCCAAGAGGTAAACGATCTGAGATGAAGTGGCAAAATTCTAGAAAAACACAATTCATGCCTCACTCGCCTTGCTGGAGATGGCGACAGATGGGCCTCTAAAGTGTTTTGCTCCCAATATGTTTCATACCAGCTCATACCTTCATTTTCCCTCTCAAGATGCACAGGCAGCACATTACACTTGATTTACAAATTCATTTGGAGTTTACAGTTTCACTACCAAGCTGTGGGGAAGTAGACATTTATCTCATGGTGCCCTGTCTGGCAGCACTAAGACATTCCTCATAGATAGAAAGCAGGTTTGTTATTTAATAGTGTTCACAATGCTGTAGTATGCCAATATTACTTTATGTTCCCCACTTGCGTACAAACAGCTTTTTTTTTTTTTTTTTTTTTAACCTTAGTCCACTTTCTCTTCCACTCATCTCTTTTCCCCTCCTGGAATTTTTTGGCTATTTGCTTTTCTTTTGACATCTTC